>JZKD02S1686739.1:503403-514274 GCA_000966675.3 Picea glauca
AGAATTTGGCTTGGGATCATTACACAGTGAGTCGTTCTCTAGGCCCAAACGCCCAAGGGGCCACTCGTGTGGTTCGTTCTGCCCATAGAGTCGCTTTCCCCCTTAAGCCAGATGTTCCCTATTGGAGGAGGGGAGCATCCGCCTCCCCTCACGCCCTCCATCGATGAAGCAACCTTCAGAAGGTCATTACTCACCCAAGGAAAAATGAAAGAAGGATGAGTTGTACCAAAGTTCGTTAAAAAACTAGATGAAGTCCCAGAAATTGATTTATCCCCAGCCCAACCCATGAGTGTGGCTGTTTCCCTAGCAGATCAGGCACTTGTCGGATAGTTCATAGGGATCTGGCCATCTCCATGAACAACTGAGAATTGGATTCAAAAATATTGGAGGCCATTGATATCAAACAATGTTACCAGCTATGCAGTTGGAAGATGCTTCTTCTTGTTTGAATTCCTTTCCAAAGAAGATCGAGATCTGATCTTTAGGAGTGGGCCTTATTTCATGGGACCACAGGGGCTCTACTTAAATTGTTGGACACCTGACTTCGACCCCAAAGTGGACGTGCCAAAGACGGTATTGGTCTGGGTACGCCTACCTAATCTGCCAATCCATTGTTGGAACCCCTTCTCTCTGCAAACTACAGGCAACAAACTTGGAAGATTCATAGACAAAGCATATGCAAAAGGTCAATACTCATGTGCCCGGATCTGCGTAGAAGTTGATCTGGAAGCGAGTCTTCCTGAAGCAATCAAGCTAACTGTCGGGGAATGGCAACACTACCAAAAATTGGACTACGAGCAGTTGCCATTCAAGTGTCGTAGCTGTCATGGATACAGACATTTACAGGAGCAATGCCTAAAAACCCAGACCATAGAGAAAGAGAAATAATTAGGAGAAGAATGGAAGCAAGTGAAGAGAGCCAAGGTAAACCCCAACCCTAACTCCAAAAAGGCAAAGGAAAACCAAAGAGGACAAAAGGATATGGAAAATAGTTTTTCAATACTTGGGAATCAAGAGATGGAACCAGTAAGTAAAGAAAATAATGCAGAAAATCAAGACAATTCAGAACCGACAAGCCACGAAAATAAAGAAACTACTCCGCAACTAGAACCAGGAGAAATCGCTGAATCCAAAATATTGGAGACAGAGGAAGAAACATCGGGAGAAGCTGAGGGGGAGGATGATATTTTTTTAACTCAGAACCCCTCGAAACCAGCTACTAGAGGAAGGAAAACGAAAAAGGAAAGAAGAGAAAGGGAGACATACAAAAAAAATCTTCAAGGATCACAGTGAACACTGTAAACAATGTTAAATCCAAGAAATACAAGGAACCAAGGGAAACCTTCTCATAGGACGCCCTCCAACCCAAAAAGCAAGTAATGAAGATAATCTCTTGGAACTGTAGGGGCCTAGGAAGCCAAAGCAAAAAATAAGCAATGAAGGACCTAATTTGAATCTCAAATCCAGATCTACTACTAGTCCAAGAGACTAAACTAGAGGAATCTGAATTCCTCCAAAACAGTGCAAAGCTGTGGAAAAAAGGAGCAGGTGTAGTGGTCAGTGCTAGAGGAGCATCAAGAGGTATTGGCTCCCTGTGGAACCCCTCAACACTCAAAATATTGAAGACAAATCATTACACTCACTGGATGCTCACCAACCTTCTGCACAAGGAGTTAGGCATCCAAGTAAGCATTTTTAAGCTTTATGTCCCTGTACTCCCTGAGGAAAAAAAAGACTGTGGGAATAAATTAAGAGAGTTTCTAAACATGCATCAGATCGAGAATATAATTATTGTCGGGGATCTCAATGTCACTTTATCCCAAGGGGAAAAAAAAGGGGGAACCATTGTTAGAGATCCCATCCGAGAATGGGTTGAGGACATCATACTTGATTGGGAACTGGAAGATATAAAACCTTCGAGAGGCAAATACACTTGGTCCAATAAAAGAAATGGCCCAGGGCATATAACAATAAGGCTGGATAGAATCCTGGTCCAAAACTCATTCCTCCTTTTAGGCGTCATCGCAGAGTCAAAGATCCTCCCTTTCAGTGCCTTTGACCATAAGCCAATAAGTCTAGAAATCACCAAAGACTCCCCCCTGGGCCCGATTCCTTTTAGATTCAGCCCAACCTGGATCCATAATGAGGAGTTTTTTGAACTAGTCACCGTAGTTTGGAAGGATCTAGTTACAGGTTCACCCTTCTTTGTGTGGGAAGAAAATATTTGAAGGTTGAAGAGGGCTCTCAAAATATGGGCAAAATCTTTGAAAACCCCATCGACCCAAAGAGTGGAAGCTCAACAACACCTGGAAGTGCACCAACTAAAAATGGAAGAAATAAACATCAGCCCACACTTGCTGGAAACAGAAAAAGACCTCCATAGAAAGATCCATACAACCTATAGGGAGGAAGAAGAATACTGGTGACAAAAATCTCGAAGGCTCTGGCTAAAAGCTGGAGATAAAAATACAAGCTTCTTTCATAAGCAAGAAAAATCCAGAAAAAATTACAACTCTGTCAAGGAAATTCAATTTCAAAATCATACTGTCAATGATTTCGAAGGAATCAAGCAAGCTGCCCATCTCCACTTCAAAGGTATTTACACCGAGGACACCTCCACAAAAATCCATCATCAAGTTCTCAATTTAATCCCTTCAGTTGTCAAACCAAGATCCAATCAACAACTTACTACTTTGGTCACATTGAAAGAAGTGAAAGAAACCTTGGATAGTCTGGCCCCTGATAAAGCTCCAGAGCCTGACGGATTTACAGCCTGGCTCCTTCAATTTTGTTGGCCTATCATAAAGCATGATTTGCATAAAATGGTGTTAAATTCACAAAAAATCCACAAGATTGGGGGAAGCACTATTTCTACGTTCTTAGCTTTAATTCCTAAAGAAAAAGGAGCCTCTTCCTTTGACAGATTTCGTCTGATTTCCTTGTGCAATACTGGCTATAAAATTATCACAAAAGTAATCACCAATCGACTCAAGGGTATGCTTCCAACTGTTAGAAAAACAAGACCACGGAGCAATAAAATAAAACAAATGCAGAAACAAAACACAGAAGACACACAATACAAGAGAGACACAGATTTACGTGGTTCACCTAGTGTGGGATACGTCCACCAGAGAAATTGCCAGGTCCTTCCTTTAATATTATCCAGTAAATGAAGGGATACAACCTACGGCAAAACCTGCTGTAACTTCCTCTTCTTTCTCTCACAGTCTCCCCTCTCATAATACAATATTCACCATCATCCATAGCCGCAATACATTTCTCTCATAAAAGAGGGTTGCCTTCTAGGGAAAAAAACCCTAACATACTCTCTACTGTTATATCTGCGACCTTATAATGAATGGTCCAGATTTACAATGAAATTACAATATACTTTTACAAGGCAATTTTTGCTTCGGAGGCTTCGCCCCCGAACCCCCGTTGGGGGCCCGCTTGCCCCCAGACCCCCCAGCTAGGGGGATAGCCCCCCCAGACCCCGCAGAGGGGGTACGCCCTCTCTACACTCCCCCACATGGAAGAGTGTACATACTTATGGGGTTTAAATACTTCATGGGGTATAAACACAACTGAAAGCAAGGACCTTTGAATCAAGAAGATAATCAGGCTCCACAACCAACACCAACAATCATTCCAGAGAACCAAGGAGGCTTCATCAAAGGAAGGCACATAACTGACAATATAATTTTGGTCCAGGAAGTGATCCGCTCAAGCATGCAATGGGGTGAAAAAGGTATGATTGTGAAACTAGATCTAGCAAATTCTTTTGACAGAGTAAGGCATGTTTTTTTGTTTCAGGTAATGCAAAAATATGGCTTCAATGCTTCTTTCACCCAATGGATTAAGGCTTGTATCGAGACTCCTTGGATTGCTTCATTAGTCAATGGTCGAGCAACAAAATTCTTTCAGGCAACTAGGGGGATCAGGCAGGGATGCCCGTTGTCCCCCCTGCTCTATGCCATTCAAGCCTCAACACTAAGCTTTCAATTAGACCACTGTCACTCCCAATAGGAATTAATGGGCATAAAAATTGCAAGAGGGGTCAAATATATAAACCATGCTCAATTTGTCGATGATACACTCCTCTTGGGAGGGGCTAGTACAATCATAGCTCGCAAATTCAAGCAATAGCTAGACCTATACAAGGAAGCTTCGGGGAGCCAAATAAATTACAAGAAGAGTAAAATATTTGGGTGGAACTACATGCCAAGGGAAATGGTGGAAATATCTAGAATATTGGAGAGGGAAGGGGAAACTCAATGGGAGTCATTCAAATACTTAGGAGTCCCCATCTTCAAATCCAAGCCCAAATATTCGCATTTGTCTCCTGTTGTTGACAAAATAAAAACCAGAATTCAAGCGTGGGGAGCCTCTTAGTTAAAATTAGCAGGGAAGTTAGTTCTCCTTAAATCGGTGTTGGCCAGTATTCCAATATATCAAAGCTCCATTCTGTTAGCTCCATCTGGATGCATAGGCCAAATCGAGTCACTTGAAGAACATTTCTCTGGAAAGGTGGCAATCAAAATGAAAACAAATTGCCTCTAGTCAATTGGGGGAAAGTAACAAAGCCTTACACAGAAGTCGATCTTCAGATAAGAGATCCGAGAGCCCAAAATCTAGAACTAGGGGCCAAACTTCTCTAGAACCTGGTCTCTGGAAAACTCACCTGGATCAAGAACGCCCTGTGGAAGAAATATTACTCGAGCACTAGAAGGAAGTGTCTCAACATAGCCCCAAAAGTCTCAAAGGGATCGCTAATATTCACAATCTGTCAAAAACCTCTGAGTACTTCAGTCCCCATCTAACCTGGATAGCAGGAAATGGAGAAAACAGTCTGATATGGGAGGACTCGATCCTGGGAGAGCCTCCTTTAGATTCCATCCTGGGCACCAACAATTTAAAAAATTTCCTCCACACTCAACATTTAAACACGATTTGGGACATTTCAAAGTGGCATTCGAATGCAAACAAAAGATGGAAAGATTGGAATCTGCGGAGAAGTCCAAGCCACCTGCACAATGAAGAAAGACAATTACTCACGTTACTCCAGGGGAAATCGCCGATCGCTGCAAATAAGAAAGAACGAAGGGGATGGGGAAAACATTCCATCTCTTACACAGTTTCAGAGGGTTACAAGCTCACCAAAGAAACTCTGAACGTGCCCCCCAATCCGGCCTTGTGGAAAAAAGTTTGGAAATACAAATCCATCCCAAAAATCGACATGTTCATCTGGACACTAGCGCACAACTCCATTCTCACTGGAGATAATCTCAAAATAAAGGGATGGGAAGGCCCCACGCGTTGTCCCTTCTGCGTCTCAAATGAGGAAACCATGGCACACATATTGTTGAACTGCTCATTCGCTTGGGAGGTTTGGTATCTGGCATTAGCTCCTTGGAAAACTCAAGTCACTCTTTCGGATGAGATACCCAACCTTCTTCTAAACTGACAGGCTTTATGCCCCTTCTCCCTCACGAAGAAAGACCAACCAAAAATCTATTGGGGGTACCTTCCCAAGTTTATTTGCTGGAAAATTTGGTTTTAATGCAACGCCCAAGTCTTCCAAGGGAAAGGTGCCAGAGAGGGCCAAGTGAGTGCAAAAGCCAAAGCAATGATGGTGGACTTTCTATCATCCATCAACTTTCCAACAAATAAAGATAATTTAACTCCCAACGAGGAAGAATGGTTGTCAAGCCTTATCCCAAATGCTTTGAAAGTGTCAATTGCTCCTCAACCCTCTACTTTCGAGTGAGAAATCAGGTTGGACCCTTCAACCTTCACAAATTGGCGCAAATCTCTTCAAAGGCATAGTATTTTCTTCGACGGAGCTTCTAAAGGAAACCCCGATGAAGCTGGCGGGGGAGGGGTGATTATTGATCCCGCAGAAATAAAGGTGCTATCGTATTCCTGGGGAATCGACAAGGACACAAACAACATAGCTAAAGCTTTAGCCCTCTGGCAAGGATTATCTCAAGCCCAAATCATGAACATCACGGTCCTCAATGTCTTTGGAGACTCTCGTATCATCATTCAATCCCTCTCTTGTAAGAACCTTACCAAACATATAAGGCTCAGGAAAATCCTTCAGAAAATTAAATTCCTTATGTCCATTTTTCATTTTATCCAACTATTCCACATTATGTGGGAATTAAATGGCGAAGCAGATAAATAAGCTAACAAAGCAATACTGCTAAGCAAGGGAGTTCTATTACTAGACGAAATCGAGGGATTAGATAAATTACCTTAAACTAGTGAACGAGAGCTAATCTTGAAGTCATAGTTGAGACTACCCAATGAAGAATGAATGTAATTGTGCTAGAAGTTTTTTGCTGTTTTCTTAATATATCTCATACTCGTTCTTGTTAAAAAAAGAAAAAAAAAAAAGGAGAACCAAATCACCCTAAAAAAACACGTGGTTTGACATGTTTGTCATATTGAGCTTTGACATGTTTATTCTGAGTTTCAATGACTAAAGCAACATCATGATGAGTCTTGTCTAATTGCATCAAATACAAGAGATGTTCCTCTTCGATAAAGGTGTTAGGGAGAAGTTCGACAACTAGTTTCAAAGATGGGATTTCACATTCAATCGACAGAATAACTTCGATACCATATACTAACTGGAAACGTGTGAACGCTGCGACAGATTTAATGGATGTCTGATAGGCCCATAATGCTGAGAAGGGCATCGTGTGCCATCTTGACTTGTGAATTCCTACCATCCGTCGAAGCATAGTAGTGAGAACTTTGTTGATTGCTTCAACCTAGCTATTGGCCTGTGGATAGTAATGTGTTGAGTTTTCATGTCGAAGACCCAACTTCTCGGTAAGTTCAGACATCATGAAATTTCAAAAATGACTACCATGGTCAGTGACGATAGTTTGAGGGACACCAAATCTAGTAACGATATGATTGAATATGAAAAACACTGCAGTTTTCCCGATATTATCAAATGTAGGCATCACCTTGGCCCATTTAGTGAAATAATTCACGGCTACGATAATGTATACATGCCCCTCGACTGAGTGAGGGTTAAATGTCATGAAGTCAATGCCCCTTTTAGCGAATGGACCAACGAAAACTATAGGGTAAAGAGGAGCAAGATGATATTAGATCTTATTGTTATACGTTTGGCAAGCGTGGCATTTCTGAATGATAGTAATGCAATCCTTAAACAACGAAGGCCAGAAGTAACCAAATCATAATATATTTTGGGCAGTGGCATACCCAGACATATGACCGCCACATGCTCCAGAATGCCAATCATTCAAATCTTTTTTGGCTTCATCATAGGTTAGACATCGTCGAAATATGGAATCAATACCACGATGGTAAAGGGTATCACCAAGGATAATGTATTGACGGGCTTGATACCGAATATGACGATGATCTACACTAGAAATATTGGGCTAAAAAATTTGGGTTTGGAGATAAATGATAATGTCTCCATACCATATCTCATCAAAACTAATTAGAAAGAGAGACTCATCATGAAAGGAATACTCTGCCACAGTTTCTGTCTTAGTAGAGGGAAGGTCACATATCAACTCAACAAAAACCAAATATTTCTTTAACTTGGATCGCTCAAACTCCAAATCAAACTCCTGGAGAATCACTATCCATTTGGAGTATTTGCCCCCCAACAATTGTCGAGTAAGGATGTGTTGCATAGGGTTGTAATAAAAAATGACTGTGGTTTTGCGCAATAAGATATAATGACGAAAACGTTTAACAACTTGAACAACTGCCAAGGCCAGTTTCTCCACATGCATATATTTGGTTTCGGTGGTCATGAGACTCCGATTCAAATATTAGATAACATGTTCATCATGCAAATAATCCTCTTGGACTAAAACCATAGCAATGGTAGAGTCCAATGCAACTGAGTATAAGAAATAATCTCGACTATAATCGGGAGGAAATAAGAGTGCAGGTTAAGGAAAGTTTCAAAGCTTCAAAGGATTTGTTGGCAGTGTCGTCCCATACAAAATCACGACCGTTCTTAAGAAGTCGAGTAAAAACTTCCGTTAATTCAATATAGTTGGGGATGAATCGACGTAAAAAGTTTGCCTTCTCTTACAAAATTTGGAGTTGGCGTAAGGTAGGAGGATGCAAATTGAGAATAACTTCAACCTTCAGAGGGCCCACCCTAATCCCATGTGTAGAAATGATAAAACCAATAAGTTGTATGGAATCCACAAAAAAATGCATTTATGTGGATTCAATCATATGAAATAATAGCGTCAGCGTAGGAAAATGGCTCGTAAATGTGTCGGGTGATCTTGACGACGCATGGAATGCACTGGTAAATCATCTAGGTAAGGTTGTACAATGTGCTTAATATCATGAAAATCGTAAGACATAGTGCGTTGAAAAGTCGCACCAACATTTTTGAGACCAAAAGGTAGTTTCCGGTATGCGAAGGTTCCCCAAGGGAAAATAAAAGCAGTCTTATGTTGATCCGCGGGTAAAATATTGATTTGATTATAGCCAGAGAAACCATCCATCAAAGAGAAGATTTCACTACCGACACAGTCGTCAACGATCTGGTCGATGAAAGGGGTTGGATAATTATCTTTGGGACAAGCCTTGTTGATATCCCTATAGTATACACAGACATAGATCGTGCCTTGTTTCTTCATAATCAAAAAAATATTGGACACCCAATCGGTCAAAGCCACATGATAGACAAAACCGGCTTTAAGAAGCTTTTCAACTTCGAGTTTAATAACGACAACTTTACGTGGATGTACTAGGCAAAGTCTCTGTCGAATGGGTTTAACGTCCAGGTAAGTATTAATTTCATGTACACCAATATCTGGATCAATTCCAGGCATCTCTTCGTAACTCCAGGAAAAAACATGAAGAAATTCTTGGAAACAGGCCTTGTAAATGCGGATCTCATCAGCAGAACATGAGGCACCAATATGAACATTTTCCATGATTCCGAGTTTAATCGAAATATATAGAGGGATGGTGGGTGAAATATTTCCCAAGTTCCCTTCATACAAAACATCATGTGTTGGTTCATGAACAAGGGGAGTAGTAACAATAGTAGACGATATCAAAATTCATTGGTAACTCTCTATGGTCTCGGGTTCTAGGAAGAGGATAGAACGATGATTCCCATCGTCCCATGGGGTATCTTCCATAGACATGATTGTCATGATCATCTTGTCGGTGTGAAACACCACGTGAAATGTTAAGTCCTAGTATTGGCTCATTACCCCTTAATTGGGGCATATTACTTTAGTAATGTTATTTTATTTATGTTGGCTTTATTCCATTAGTTGTAATTATACCTCCTAGTCTCCTATATATACCAAGGAGACATTTTCATTTGGAATCATCTTGGAATTGTACATTTATGTGAGCATAAGGAGGTTGCCCCCCCTCGAAGAGGCTTATTTTTGAATTTATCTCTTTTTCTAGGCGTTGAGTACTTATTATGAGGTTTTCCTATGCTATATTGATATTTGGTTCCTAACATATGCTATAAGAGCTCAAGGTCTTGGGGTTTCACTGCTACATCTGAGACACCTTGGAATTTTTTCTATAAAAATTTTTCTACAATGTTTCAGAAGGAAGGGCTTGGAGGATATTTAGTATATGGATCAAGGTACGTTGGGTTAAAATTTCATCTCCCGAGGCATTATAATTTCGGAGAAACAACCTGTGCAAGATAGGGTTCTGGAATCATCCTGAACTGAGTCATTGCAGAATTTTCGCTATAAAAAGTTTTCTGTAACGTTTCAGACCCTGAACTCCAGAGGATATTCACATAAATTAATAAGGTATCTTTGGTAAAAAGTTCATCTTCTAGGTCGTCTTACATTTGTATATACACCCTGTGGAATATAGGGTATCTGACTAGTCCTATTGACTAGTCTCAAGAAGGTGTTCCAGGTAAAACAATCATAACTTCTTCCTAGAGTATCCAAATTGAGTGAGACTGGTTGCATTGGATATTGGACAGTCTGTAGTATTTATGGTACGAGTTTCAGAATTTTATATCAATTAGTTTGTGTGGGGCATGCTATACAAGTGACATCTCCCGGAAAGGAAAAAAATCAACAAGTTGTGGGGAAGTTACCGTAAATTCCACTTGGCACATCCAATTTTGATCAGACCTGTGGCATTGCAGAGAATAAATATCAAAGAACTACAAAAATAAATTTTCATACTCAGAAGGGCCGAAACTTTGGATATACAGTAGAAGAATTATTGTCTAGCATAACCACCTCAAAATCAAGGTTCAAAAGTGATACTTGGCCAACATGCCACCCAAGAAGGGAACTTCTACACCAAATAAGCCTCTAGATAATCCTACATGGACTCTTGATGAAGGTGAATAAATGCGTAGGGACATAAATTATTTACAAAAGAAGACAGTAACAAAAGATGAACTACAAGACATGATGGAGGGTTTAAAAGGGGAGATCATGGAAGGATTAAAAAATTTCATAATAGAGAGGACACCTGAAAGTGAAAATGTATCCCATGAAATTCATGATGAGGACACAAGGAATGTGAATCAAGAATGGAGAAATTCCAACTTTGGGTTGAAGACAAACCACGTTCCTAAGATCGATATGAGGAAGTTTTATGGCAAGGACCCAATCACATGGATACTTTAGATGGAGCAATTCTTTGATCTACATAATGTGCCACATACACAAAAGGTACGAATTGATTATTTATATTTAGAACCCAATAAATTTGTATGGTATCAATGGCTTTTTTCTCGCAAATCACTCATCACTTGGACAATTTTCATGGAAGAAATGATAGCACACTATGAGGATACAAGGAGCAATACATTCTTTAGCCAATTGATAAATCTCAAGCAAAAGGGT
>JZKD02S1686739.1:535152-547996 GCA_000966675.3 Picea glauca
GGTACAGGTTTACAGTGGTATATCTCACAGTGATAATGTGACAGTGGTTCCATCATTCTACTTCTACTTCAGGGTGGCAGGACAGGGCAAGGACAGGTGGTTGTAGCCACCTTCTAGTTGTAGCCGGAGAACATAGGGGGTTGTAGCCTCCTTCTGGTTGTAGCCAGAGAATTGGGGATTTGGAACTTCCCTCAGGTTGTATCTTGAAAAACTAGGGGGTTGGAGCCTCCTTCTAGTTGCAGCTAGAAAACAAAGGAAGTTGGTGCTTCTAATGAATGTAATTCTTCAAGACATATAAGAAAAAGCATTATGTGGTTCTCTCCTGATTTGGGTTTCCATGTAAAAACACTGGTGTACTGTGTATGTGTATGATTGTTCATTTGTTCATTGCTTATTTACTCTGCAATTATTGGATGATAATGCTTCATTGATATAACACTTGGATTATATGGTTCAAAGGGATTAAATTGCTCTATTACTGATTCACCCCCCCTCTCAGTAATCCAACAGTTATTGCAGAACAGTTACAACATGAGCACGACCAACTTAGTTTACAACTTCAACAGGGTCAAATGACTCCCCTCACCTCACCAAGACACTATTGAAAAAAATTGTCACACCAAGACTCTTTGTCGCAACCATCTCCGCAACCTCCCGTGGCACAACTCAAACATGCCCTCAACCACATACTTGTTGTCTCTTCATTTCCACAGGCTTCACAAATTTCAGTTCTACCTCACACACACCTCCAACAGACCTGTGTTTCCATACTTCCCCAAAATAGACCTAAGAGAAGCTCGCCTAACTTTGTCCACTAAATCCTTCTCAAGGAAACATAAGTCCTCCCATGTGGAGTGACTTGGCTCCTTGAGGGATCTCTCCCTCTTTGTCTGCCTCAGAACCACAATGCTCTCTTGCTCTCCTTGTCTTCCCAAACTCTACCATGTTGCCTTCTTTGGTTGTGCTCCCTTGATCTTATATCAACTGACATGCCTCTTGGACTAGTGCACCCCTCATTTCAATGCGCCCCATATATCTAATCGACTCTTCATATTGGGTGTGCATTCCCCTTAGGTGATTCTGGATGACTCTCCTAAGTGCACCTTCCATGCCTTAGCTGATTTTTGTTCATTGGTGGAGCGCCCAAGTCATGCCCTCAACCCTTCATCAAATCATTCATCGTTTGAATTGTGTCGCAAGGCATCTTGGGTAGAGTCTCTCCTTGGCATGTCACATTCCCAAGGAACCCCAACCCTCCCCTGTATGAAGACTTCCATATCCTCAATCGCACCGAGCATCTTGCATGCTTGATCTCCTCCATTTCAGTCTGTGGTGGAAGAGCATGTGCCTAGGCTTGGCACCGCATGCCTTACATATTGTCCCACCTCAAGTCATTTCCATCCTTGAAAACATCCACAAAACATGTGATCTCTAAGTCTCTGGCCAAATCCTACCTCTGCTACTATTAATTCTATTGGAAACCCCAAGTTTCTTGCCAACTAGAAACCCCAAAATTTTGTCAAAGTTTCCCTGTGAAGTGGAAACCCTAAGTTTCCAACTCGCACAACAATCATTTGCAACTTGTGTAACCCTCGACACTTCCCTCTTCCCAAAGTTCAGTGTGAACAAACTATTCGAAACGATGGCAATACGTCTCTTCCCTAACTTTGTTCACAATGTCTAAGTTGCCACTACCTTGCTGCAACAATCACTCTCTATTTCACTGTTGTTACTACCTCAACCAAAAAATGTCCAAGTGTTGAATTTCTATGAACTTGATGTTGCTCCCATATTTCAACCAAACTCTATCATGTCTTCACACAATCCTAGCCTCAATTCCTACACTTGTTGGGTAGCTAATCCAACCATCGTGTCCATTTCTTGAAATATGCATCTCCATGCTTGAACTTAGTCTTTTTGGTCTACATCTCTATCACTCCATTTAACTCCAGATACTAAGGCAAGTGTCCATCCTTACCTCATCGTTGCTACCATCACCTGATCTTCATCAAGGAGATCCTCCACAATGTGTAAGTCTTGCACTTCAAACCTACTGATGCGTCTGTACTATGACTTCCTTCAACAATTCAGTTCATCCACACAACGATCTCAGACTAAGGCAAGGTATCCCCTCACCTTCCTACAGTATGAAGTCTCCTCAAAACAAAGTTATCCATGAAAATGTGACTCCATTGTCCACCTCATGTCATAGTTAGATAATATTCCCCAAGAAATGCACATCTAGACTGCCTTTGCCTCACTACTTCATCACTCGACCATGCTGTTGCATCTACCTCTCTATGCCTTGGAATGGTTAGGATTCACCTTCAACCATGTTTCCCAATGCAAGAGAAACACCCTTGCCCAAGATCTTCATGCTACAATCTGCCTATCCACACAATCCTCCAAATGAAGACAAGTCCTTAACTCGCCTCATTTGAGCAAGTCACCTCAATGCAACACAAAATATGTGATGAGTGTGGATAACATCCCTCCACTCCTCAAATGTTCGAACGAATTGTCCAAAGTTCTCCAAGTAGAAGGAGTCACCTCAAAGAACTTCCATTCCTTAGGCACGTTCGAACCAATACTCAACCAACATCAACCAACAATCCCCTCTGAATATATGAGTTTTCACACAATCATCCAGAAGTTACCAAGGTGTGATCTACCTCATCCAATGTCCCATACCAAAGGCAAGTGAACACCACCCAAGTCACTTTTTTCTGAATTCCACTCATTTAGGTTGCCTGCCAAAAATTCTTGGCTGACTTCTATGCTGACTCCATCCGTCTCCTGGAATGAAACTACCTTGCACATGTTGCAAGCATTCAAGCTTTGGAATTGTCTTCGCGATTGTCAAGTCATCGCATGACACAAATAAATCTAGATAAGGAACCAAACACCATGGCACCTCATCCATCCTCTTGAACAAGACATGTTCAAACTTCACTGCCCACCACCGCAACGACCTGTCCAATGTGCCTCATCAAAGAGTTAGGCAGGTTCCTCAAGCCATCTCTATGGCTACATCCAATTTTTCCTAAGTCCACCACATGACTCGTACAAGCAGGTCATCCCAAGCTCTTCTGCACATTCTCCTAACTAATTGTCCCAAAGGGCTACAAGACTTCTTCAAATCTACATCACTTGAGTCACCCTCAAGTTTGCTACTTTTCACTACTAAAACAAATTGCACTTGAACCACCAATTCATTCGACTTCCCTTCAAATAACTCACTGTAACACTTAGGAAATCCATTAAGAACTCAAGCCAACCATACCTTTTTCAATGTCATCGTTCATTTCAACCATGTTCTAAGTTTGTTGTCTTGGACCTCCACTTGCCCAAGCAACCGACTCTCCACAAGAACCCCCCTCAATCACCGTCCATAGATCCACAAGCCTACAAGACCTTCGTTGTGATCCTAGGTTGAGTCCATTCATCCACTTTAGAAATTCATCTAAGTACCAAACTTTTCATGCAACCGATCAAACTCATCTCTAATGCTTTTTCATCTTTGCACCTTGACTGCTTCCGCTTCAAGGCACCATGTATCCACCACCCGACTGTCAAGTCATACTGCTACTAACTGATTGTTGTAACTCTGTGAAGAGTCATCTCATCTAAAGGTTACAATCTACCCATCGTCCAATGACCCAGCTCAACTTAATTGTTGTTATCAGTGATGCACGACACAAAGACGTCATGATGGAAACGTGCCCAACAAAATTCTTGTCGTGAAGTTGCTCTAGGTCGTCCAACACACCCAAGTGCTTCACCTTGCTGCAACTCTGACCTAATCCCCTTTGAAATCACTTATGCGATCACCCTCTGTGTTTCGCTTATCTGATCACTTCTACGGTTAGATCTGTGATAAGTCATGCAACAATCATGTGTTCAACTTCCTTTCACAAGTGGTTCATTCAACAACAAACTCTGTGCTTGGTCTCTCCAACGTGTGCATAAAAGGTTTAGCATTGAATTCCATTATGAATCAAACCAATCAAGTTTACCTCTGCGACAAGTTCTACAATCACCCACCCTGTCCAAGTGCTTCATCTCACCACAAAATCTACTCTTGGTCAATACAAGGTATGCACCTAGACCAGCCTTCCCATCGCACCGTCAACTGAGCCTCTACCATAAGTATGATGCAAAGTCTGCGATGAACAAGTTCGCTGCACTGAATCGTTCACCAAGTTTGTGAACATTCCCACCAAACTATATTTGCAATGAATTTCCTTCATGATGCACCCTATCCATTGTCACCACTGAAGTATTAGAGTGTGCTTCAAGATATGATACCATCTATCATCGAGATAGTGGTGAATAGCTCTCCAACCCTTCTCCAAAACATGCAACACATTTTCTCTAATACCATCTATCATCAAGATAGTGGTGAAGAGCTCCCCAACCCTTCTCCAAAATCTGCAACGAATCATCTTTGATACCATCTGTCATGTCCCCCACAATATGCCTAGTTGAATATTGTGATCATGCACCTCTTGAGGGCATGCAACACCGCAACATTTCTCGCTTGGATTCTTGGCAACACCAAGGTTACTTCGTCCGGAATACACCTCTTCACCTAGAGCATATCCATACTCCATTCTATGCTACTGACGAGTCACACTCCTACTCTAGTGAAACTCTTGTGTACTTAGACAATTGTTAACAACTTTAACACTTAGTCATATTTAAGCATACATCCATGAACATGAGAAACCAAGAGAACCATAATGAAACAAACAAGAGAAACATAGATATAGTGCATGTGACACAAACCATGCCTAACACATGATTGAGTCTTTGTTATTGTAGAACAATTACTACATGAGCACTACTGGCTCGGTTAACAACTTTGAGAAAGTCAAAGGAATCACCTCACCTCACCAAGACACTAATGAACAAATTCGTCACACTGAGACTCTTTGTCGCAATTGTTTCCGTAACCTCCCGCAGTTCACCTTAGACGTGCCCTCAACACAGACTTGTTTTCTCTTCGGTTTTGCAAACTTCACAAATTTTGATTCTGCCTCACACATGCCTCCAACAGACCTGCATTTCCAGACTTCCCCAAAATCAGCCCAATAGAAGCTTGCCCAGATTTGTCCACCAAATCCTCCTCAATACAACACAAGTCCTCCCATGTTGAGTGACTTGGCTCCTTGAGGGAGCTTGCCCTCTTCATCCACCTTAGAACTGTAGAGCTCTCTTGCTCCCCCTGTCTTCCAAAACTCTACTAAGTTTCCTTCTTTGGTTGTGCGCCCTTGCTATTATATGGACTCTAAGGTTCACTTGTATGTGAAACTTCATGTCTCTTGGGTGTGTTGTGCCCCTTCACAAATAGTCATACTCAATCAACCGTTGCACCCCTCCATGGATCTAGTGCTCCCATTTAGCCCACATGCCCATCAACCGACATGCCTCTTAGACCGACGGACCCAACCTTGGTGTGCCCGTCATGTCAACATGCCCCATCCATCTAACTTACTCATCATCTTGGGTGCGCACACCCCTTAGGTGAGTCGGGATGACTCCCCTAAGTACGTCCCCCATGCCTTACCCTATTTTCCTTCGTTGGTGGAGCACCCAAGTCATGCCCTCAACCCTTCATCAAATTGTTTGTCATTTGACTTGTGTCACAAGGCATATTAGGTGGAGTTGGCCCATTTCATGCCCAAGGAACCCCCGACTCTCCCCTATATGAAGACATTTGTCTCCTCATTCACACCAAGCATCCTTCCTGCCCGATCTCCTTCGTTTCAATCTGCAGTGGAAGAGCACACGCTCGAGTTTGGCACTGTAGGCCTTACCGCGGGAATAGTAATGCATCATGAGAAGTAAAATCTTGGAAATCCAAAATGATATAAATGGGGGAGGTCGAGCCAATAAATCGCAAAGGGGGGATTTCTCTTAATTTGTGATTATTTTATGTATTTGAGTCTCGGGAGAACAATGGTAGGGTTTATATTTGGAAATGGAAATTGAGAACCAAGGCGCATTAAGAAAAATGAGGAACATGTTTGGTCATGCTATGGAAATGGAGAATGACATCCATAGACTTTGGGGTGGTGCTAGGAAGAATATCAAAAAAAATTGTATGGGGGAATAATAGACTTTTTGAGGAGCATATTAAGGATGAGGGATCTCAAGGTGACCCAGAAGGAAGGGAGCAGTCACTAAATACAAAGGTAGTTACCATAAAAGTGAAAGGGGTTGCAAGACACATAAATATAGAGATAGAGGAGACAAATCCTTCCATTACCAAGGGGGCAGAAGAGCATTCAACAAGAGCAGATTGGGTTGAGGTAAAAATTCAATGGTTTCATCCAGTCAATAATCAAGGATAAAGATTTCCTCATAATGTCAATCTCATCCTCTTAACAGTTCTCAATTTATATCTGTTTTAGATAGGTACTCTTCGCCATAGTAGAATTTTATATTTGGCATGGACTTGGGTAATGCAATTACTTCATACTTGATTCCTTTTCAGGGCAACATGTAATATTTTTTAAAATGTATGTTTAAGTAAAGAAAGATGATTAAAAATGGTTGGTTAACTTTGACTAAATTTTTTTATATCACTGGAGTGACGAGTCATATAAAACCTACATTCTAGCAAAAAAGGTAATACATTAAAAAAAAGTGCAGAGTAAACCTCTCTACTGACAAAGTCACTAAATAAGAAAAGAAATTAATGACTATATCACTATGTAGACAACCATGCAAGTAAACACAAAAGCATTATCGCTTTACATTTACATTTACCATTCATTCATGATAGTGTTGTAGGTGAATCCCCCTGTGGACAAGTGGATTCCCTCTTGGTCTCTAGACTTCTAAGGCCAAGACAGAAAGTGATGAACATGGACACTGACTTCCTTTTAGATCCAATCAAGATAATGAATGAAAGAGAAGGAGAAAGATAAGTACCTTATAAGTGACGTTTGTCCCTGCAAAGTCCAGGCTGAGCTTCGATCCTGAGCTCCCCGAGAGATCCTGTAGACAAACAAAGATACAATGGACATCCTACTCTATTGATATTAGCTCAATCATAGATCCATCTACTGCAGACAAACTCATATGGAACAAGTACAAGTTTGAAAGAAAGAGGCCAAGCATTGATTATATTAATGAGAACAAGTAAAAGTACTTACAATCCTTTGAATGAAGGTGTAATAGCCTCTTCCAGTTCTCCTTGTCCAACCACTCTGCTTAATCAATCTCCATCGATTGCTTTGATGGCATCTCACTCATGAGATCATAAGTTTGATGTAATTCTCCAATCTCCATTGTCAATACCTTCTTATGAGATCATAAGTTAGGTATAATTCTCAATCTTCCTTCTGCCTTTCACCATGAGAAGGCCTCCTTATATAACCTTGGAGAGGTTCAACCACTTGAGAGATATTTGGGATAAGTTGAGGATTCCTCTCCTTCAATTGAGGATCTCCCCTAAGATCATGCCTTGACCATCTATTCAAATCCAACTACCTTCAGGAATTGAGGGATTCTTCCCTTATTTGCCTCAACAAACCTATAATTTGATAAAAAGAGGGTAGCACTCCCCCATAAGGGTGCATAGGGTTCTCAAGCACTCCCCCAAAGAAGCTCAGGGAGCGCCAGCACTCCTTGACAGTGGGTAGGGGAGCGCTCCTCTCCAAAATTCATTTTTTGAGTGGTTTTTCCAATGGCAAAGGGCTTGTACTTCTTGCTAAGTGATTTTTCTTCTTCCAAACTATCCTTTGAGGTGTCTTAAGTGTCTTCATGATGTCGTTATGGGAATGACATAGGAAATATGGCAACATACTATTTTTGACACTTGCAACACTTATAGTCAATATGTGACACTTGCAGACAAGATGCGACACTTACAACACTCGTAATGACGACACTTGCGACACTATCGAAGTGAGTAATTTTGAGGTGTAACAGATTGCCCCCCAAAGTATGAAGTTAGAAGACGATGATGACTGAATTACTTTGTAAACTTTTTGAGCAAGGGTATGAATGCAGAGAAACCGGAAAAAGTTGAACACAACCATCAAACAAATATTATGACATGTTTCAAAACCCAAGGCAGGCATACCTATGCTTGAGTGTTAAAGACTTTTTAGGTATGGCCGCCATAAAATACACTTCAAATCCATAATTATATTGACAAAATGGTATAGCCACTGCAGATACAATGTGGATCTATATTCCTTATGACTTGAACTGATCGTAGACACAAAGAATACACATTGGATCTACGAGATGACAAGACATAGCTACGACCAATACAAAGTGGATCTATGTAATAGTGTATGTGTCATAGTTCAAAAGAACTCCTTCTCAACCTAGGAAAAGTATACATAAGAGTGAAAACTCCACCTAGGGTCTTCTTACCGATCTCGATGTAGTACGAATCTAACCATGTGAATAGATGTCTTGATGTCGAACATGGCATAAACCACTTGATTACCAGTCAATGATGTAAACCGTTAACAAGCGCGAGGGAAATCACCATTGATGTCAATGATTCCCAAGGTACTCTAGTACATTCCAATGAATGTGAATGGATGAGATGAAGTCGAACATCCATGGAATCATCCAATCAGAGGTCAATGAGGTAAACCCACTGCCGAACACGAGGAGGTCTGCCATTGAGGCATGCAGGTCCCAAGGTACTAACTGGTTTCTAAGTCTAGTTCCTGGATAATGTGTTGAAGTCGACAGGAATAGACTCATCGAAGGAGGGATTTGAAGGAGGAATAGACTCATAGATCAAATGAACATGGACTGACACGAGTATTGAAACAAGATATTTGTGATGGCTGCCTCTCAAGGAAAATACTTACCTTGAACACTGAGGCACATCAGCAGAAACTTGACATGGAACAAAAATTGATAATGCAGTGGATGCTATGAATTTTGTCAGGTGACCCAAAGGAGTAAAATAAACTCATAGGATTGGCTCAATGCAGAGGTTCAGTGGATTAAAATGCATGCAAAGACAAAGTGTCGTGTTCAAGGGTGACCGTAAGAGTTACTGGTAATGTTCTCAAAAACTGCTTGGCTTGCTTCTTTTAATTTTTCCCCCATCCAGATAGACGAGTACCTCTTTTTAATTTAACGAGCTCGAGGAGGGTAACACATGCTCGATATGACTCACCTTCAGTAAGTCCTTCTTCCTTTGTTTAACGAACTGGAAGAAGTAAGGGTTCGGTCTCATATGAGCCCTTCAATATATGATTGTTTAACGAGTCCAGAGAAGGTAAACTCAGTGGTTTTTCATATTTAGAGAGTCTGAAAACAACTTAAAGATGACTCCAATGTTGTCCTTTTTCGTAATGTTAGTCTCACGAGGCTGAAAAAGAGATAAATTATCAATCGAAAGACTCCCTTTCAAACATTTTAACGAGTGGGAAAGGAAGCAAGATCACTCGACAATCTTTTCATGTTTAGAGAGTCTGAAAAGAGCTCAAAGACGACTCTAGGGGGTTCCTTTTTTGTATATCCATGCAGGTCCGAAAAAGATATAAAAGTTTACCCGGTTGCATTCTCATGTATTTACGAGCATGAGAAAGAACAAAGACTAAGCTCGGTATGCCCCCAGCTTGAAAGCTGGGGGATTAACTCCAGAATGATCATCAAAGACTGGAGACATGCCCTCCAAGATTCAATTCGTTCACTGACTTTGAGGTTGGCACCAATTTATCTACTAGATGGAGAAAAATGATAAGGGTGGATGAAATGAAGGTTCAAGAGAGGTGATTGTTTCATTTTTAACGAGCTTGATACAGAAAAAGAATTGTGCTCAAGGCTCTGGGTTCAATCCCCAGATTGTTGTTTCATTTTTTAACTAGCTTGCTACAGAGAGGAAAACTATGCTCAAGGCCTCTGTTTCATTTTTTAATGAGCTTGTGACAGAGAGGAAAACTATGCTCGTGACCTATGTTTCATTTTTTAATGAGCTTGCCACAGAGAGAAAAACTATGCTCGTGGAATCTTCTTGATCATGGCTTCCAAGAGAATAACTCTCTGGAAGAACACCATGTCAAGGGACAAAAATCGGTCATGGCTTCCAAGAGATCTTCACTGGATGGAAGAAAATCACTCTGGAAGGAATACATGTTGAGGGTTGCGACAGGGGTAAGGAAATCAGGCTCCAATAGCCCTACCGAAGAGATCACCATGTCAACTACCATATCCAAGTCATCAGAAGTTGAAGTCACGGGAGACAACGCCACATAATTGACATGCGGCGGGGGCGATACTGTCGTCATATAAGAACCATTCAGGGAGGTAATCCAGTCAGGACCGATGAATGAAAGTTGATCAATAGTCACAATTCTTCCATCGTGAGGTAAATATATCACACATAAAAGAGTGGACACAATAGCTTTCATGGAATAGACATAATCTTGCCCAAGGAGTAAGGCGAAATCCAAGGGGTTTCAGACTACCATGACATCAATAAAGACAATTTTCCCTCCCAAAGTTACCAGAAACTGAGGAAGGGTCCCTAAAGGTTGACTAGTTCTTCTGTTAAAAGATAACATATTCTGTGTAACCGGCGCAAGCTGAGGACAACCCAAAGCATGCCAAGCAATAGAGGACAAAATACAAATGGACGAGCCTTCATCTATCAACGTTTGAGGAACGTCCTGACCACAAACTTGTACTGTAATATGGAAAGGAATGTGAGAGGGAAGACAAGGTCCAGTTAGCGCACCCCAATCAAAAAGGATGGCCTCATTGCTTGGAGGGGGTTTCGCGGGAGAATGAGGAATTCCCCCTAGCACGGTAGATTCTATATCAACAAGAAAAACGTGGGAAATATTGGGTTTACTCTCTAGAGGGAGAGTAGGATCGACTGATGATGGGATCAGATCGACCACACTGGCAGTCTTCAGAGGAAGAGTAGGATTGACCGATGAAGGGACCAAAGCAATCACCGTGGCACTCTTTGGATGAAGGGTGGGACTGATCGAGGAAGGGATAGGATCAACCACTTTGGCACTCGTCAAAGGAGGAGTGGGATCGACCGATGACAGAACCGGATCGACCACTTGGTTTTCATTCTCCAAGGGGAGAATGGGGTCGACGGGTGGAAATGGATTGACCACTTTGGTGTCACTCTCTAATAGGAGAGTGGGGTTGACCAAGGATGAAAATGGATCGACTACTTGGGTTACACTCTTTTGATGAAGAGTAGGGCTGATCAATGATGGAACTGGATCAACTAGTTGGGTTTGTGGTTCAATCGAGGAGGAAACTATATTGACCACCTGATCAACCGGACTGACCGGGGATGGAACCAGATTGACTATTCCATCAACTAACGATGGGTTGGGGAAAAGCTTACGATAACCTTTTGGAAGTTGAAGTTTTTCCAAAAGAGAAGAAGCCTCGTCCATATGAGGACAAAGATGAGAATAATGATCACCTTTGCATAACATGCAAGGGAATTTGAAAGTTGTCCTCTTCTTACCAACCTAAATGTCACTAGTTGACGGGGTATCACCGGCATGACCAATAGAGGCCGATGACGTGGAGGACCACATTTCTAAGACCTTGGGAATACCAGGGAAATCCCTCAAAAAGTGGTCACCCTTACAAAGACTACAAGGGAATTTGGGTTTCGGATTCTTCATTTTAATCTTGTTGACCTCATCAACACCCCTAGTACTATTAACAATAACTTGTTGCTTGGATCCAACATCTGATGTTGTTGGGGCCTTGGTCCTTTTTGAGCTCTTCTTCTTCTTCTCTTTCCTTTTCTTCTTCTTCTGATCAACCTGACTACTTGTTTTAGAGCTTTCACTAGACGAAGAAGGAGAAAGAGAAGGAGACTTAATGGGCGAAGAAGGTGAAAATTCGACATGAGGTTGATGTGAGGGTGGTGTACTGACATCTAAATTATTAGGTGTAGTTGAAACATTGGGAGGATTCGAGATCTCCAGAGTGGGGAAAGACCAAACTGGTAATTCGATGGTGAGTCTCGGAAGACTCAGTGTGGCAATATACAGAGGACCAAAGTTTCCAAAAGAAGGAAAGGTATAAGGTTCCCCAGGAGAAGGGGTTCCTCCATTGGTACTCTTGGGATTTGATGCCATTAACAGTAACTCGACCTAAGGCTCACTAAGTAACACAACCAACACACACTATGAATCTGAGAAGCAAACAATCAAACAAAACCTTCCCACAATGAAACCACTAGTTGGTGATAAAATCCAACGTCGCGAGATCAAAATAGGAAGAGGCGGGGATAGAGCAGTTGGATCAGTTACGTTGGTGACCCACTTAATGGACTTACACCTTGGTGCAAGCTTCCACATAATAATTATGGATTTACCCTCCAAGGAGCCTGAGTGAGTTTGACCAATGTCTGTTACAGGTACAGTGAGACTTCCCTTCACCGTCACCTTGTGTGAGACCCTAAAGATTATGGCTACTAAGGTCACCAATTCACAGTCAACCCCTGGGCGGGTACAGTTGACAGTCTTATCTGAACGTATGGGAAGGATAACAAGTCTGAAATCAACTTGAGCGGCTCCCACACATAATCGTGGGTATACCCTCAAGTGACCCCCAATATACGATCCGACCTCTACAAATAGTTGAACCACGGAGGGATAATCTTCGTAACTCACCTGAATGCGACCTCATGCATAACACTTGTGTGAGAGGGGGATCCCAAAGACCCTATACGACAATTGGATTTTCTCTCGCTATCAAAATATGCTAAGTTTGTTTGATAGCTTTGGAAAGTTATCCTTTCAACCTATTCCAAATCCCTACACCTTAAACTAATGTAGGTTTGCTAACAAAGATGTAAAAAGTCTGATAAATT
>JZKD02S1686739.1:548046-571836 GCA_000966675.3 Picea glauca
CTAATTAAGGGAAGGAGAAAGATTTTCCTTTCACTGTCAAACACTAAGATGAAATGACCTCATGCAATAGTCCTCAATAAGGAACCCAACACAATGCTAAAATGTTTGTATGTGACTGATAACCAATATATGTAAAGCTTCTTATGCTAATCGCACTTCAAGAGTTGTGAGATTTAAGCAATCTGGAAGCAAACTTCACATAAACCAAAAGACACCCTTGTTGTGATCAAACAAGAAACAGAAGGCCAAAAAATCAGAAGGAAGGAGAAAGAGTTTGGACAAGATGACTCAAAGATCAGAAATCAAAGTACAAAATACCTTTGAAACTCCTTACAAAGTTTTCACTCATTCAGATAAACGAGAAGAAAACGACAAATTGACTTCAAATCGTGAAGATCAAAGAGTTGTTGAAAAGTAAGGAAAAATGTCAAAAAAAATCCAAACAAGAGATGATGAATCCTTAGAAAACAAGGTGGTTTGAGGGCCAAACAAGGACACACTAATATAGCATGAACCCTGAGCAGATGAATCAACAAAAAGACTGAGAAAAAACCAATTTTTAAGAAGATTTTTTGCAAAAAATGGGGTAGCACTCCCCCATAAGGGGACACAGAGCGCTCCAACACTCTGTGGAACACTGTAAGGGAGTGCCAATGCCCTGGTGCTAAGGGAAAGGGAGCGATCTGCTGCAAAAACTCAAAGAAATGCCCAGAAACTCAAAAACAACTCATGAAAAATGCAAAATTCTATGTTTAAGATAAATCAAAGAGCCAACAATCAAACCTAAGGATCAAAGACATTCATGGAGAAGGTCAAATCAGTGGGCAAAGGGCCAAAACAAGATCTGGGAATGGAAACAAAATCAGAGCTCCTCCCTAGTGGAGTCGTCAATTTCTGTTGTAGGTGAATCCCCTTGCGGACAAGTGGATTCCCTCTTGGTCTCTAGACTTCTAAGGCCAAGACAAAAAGTGATTAACATGGACACTGACTTCCTTTTAGATCCAATCAAGCTAATGAATGAAAGAGAAGGAGAAAGATAAGTACCTTATAAGCGACGTTTGTCCCTGCAAAGTCCAGGCTGAGCTTCGATCTTGAGCTCCCTGAGAGATCCTGTAAGAAAAACAAAGATACAATGGACTTCCTACTCTACTGAGATTAACTCAATCATAGATCCATCTACTGCAGACAAACTCATATGGAACAAGTACAAGTTTGAAAGAAACAGACCAAGCATTGATTATATTAATGAGAACAAGTAAAAGTACTTATAATCCTTTGAATGAAGGTGCAACAGCCTCTTCCAGTTCTCCTTGTCCAACCCCTTTGCTCAATCAATCTCCACTGATTGCTTTTATGGCATCTCACTCATGAGATCATAAGTTTGATGTAATTCTCCAATCTCCATTGTCAATACCTTCTTATGAGATCATAAGTTAGGTATAATTCTCAATCTTCCTTCTTCCTTTCACCATGAGAAGGCCTCCTTATATAACCTTGGAGAGGTTCAACCACTTGAGAGATATTTGGGATAAATTGAGGATTCCTCTCCTTCAGTTGAGGATATCCCCTAAGATCATGCCTTGACCATCTATTCAAATACAACTACCTTCAAGAATTGAGGGATTCTTCCCTTATTTTCCTCAACAAACCCAGAATTTGCTAAAAAGAGGGTAGCTCTCTCCCATAAGGGTGCATAGGGTGCTCAAGCACTCCCCCAAAGAGGCTCAGGGAGCACCAGCACTCCCTGACAGTGGGTAGGGGAGCGCTCCCTTCCAAAATTCATTTTTTGAGTGGTTTTTCCAATGGAAAAGGGTTTGTACTTCTTTCCAAGTGATTTTTCTTCTTCCAAACTATCCTTTGAGGTGTCTTAAGTGTCTTTATGATGTCGTTATGGGAACGACATAGGCAATATGGAAACAAACTATTTTTGACACTTGCAACACTTATAGTCAAGATGTGACACTTGCAGACAAGATGCAACACATACAACACTCGTAATGACAACACTTGCGACACTATCAAAGTGAGTGATTTTGAGGTGTAAAAGATAGTAGATTTAGTTAGAAGTGACATTATTATTGGAAGATAAATCCCTCGATACTGTTAACCCCAGGTCAAATACGAGACACAAGAAACAATGAATTCTTATATAGAAACACATCAACACTAGAGAATAAAAATGTGCTAATGCACAAGCTACCAACATGAAGTTGATCATCATAATTCAATGAACTATTTTCAATTTACATTATAGATGTTTACATAAAACTTCCTCAGTTGCGTCTATGCCTTGGAAGTAGTGCTCTAAACTATCAAAACCAAACACATTAGAAGCAATATATCCTAACCCAACATGTGAAATATGAAGTTGACAATGAATAAATCTCTAGGTGGCTCATCTATAATCAAGACCCATCTATAATCAGGACCCTGCCTGCTTTTGCATCTACTTCCCAGTCACTTTAGCCTTTTGGGATAACACAAAAAGATTCTTTATGGTTTTGGCCTTCCAGAAAAAACATAGAAGAGATGGAACACACATAGATGAGACAAGCATCCATTGATGTCCAAGCCACCATGAATTAAGGACCAAGTGACCGATACATTCTTTTGCTCCAAGAGGACTTTCTAGAAAGTTTTGACACTAAAGAGCAAGGTTAAGAGCCTAGACCAAAGCTTTCACATTTTGATAAGCTTAAGATCAACATTGGTATTTTTCTTAACTTGTAGACATTTGTTGGTTTGTATCTAACAAAGGATATTGATGGTTCCAGTTTGAGTCCTCCCACCAATTGTGTGAGGTTTAACTCCCATATTGAGGGAGAGTGAGTTTGAATCAAAGCTTTGATTATTTCCATAATAAATATTTCCTCTACTTCAAGTCCCTAAATCTTTTTCACTTAAAGAGTTTTGTCAAGTTCTTTTGCAAAACCTTAATAGCCTTAACTTCAACAAAACTTTGGAATTGACCTCCTTGCGAGTTTATTTCATGGCCATACTAAATACAACAAGTTGTTGTCAAGTTCTTTTTGCAAAACCTTTATAGACTCACCTTCAACAAAACCTTGGCATTGACCTCCTTGCAAATTTATTTAATGGACATACTAAATGCAACATTAATTCACTTGTAACTTATTTACGTCCAAATCCAATGAGAGATAAAAAAAATACTTGTCAACGGCCTAATGGAGGAAATGGCCTTAATATTAAGAATATGTGGCTTCCAATCCGTTTATTTCTCCTTTTTTTTAAGGCACTTCTTCCTTCTCTTGGTTTTTGTTGATATCCTTTTCGCCTCTCTTTTTTCCCCTTAGTAACTCAAATGTTCTTTCCTTAATCTAGTTTCATAAGTGGAAGGTATACATCTTTTGCAATATCATCAATGTTAAGTTGTAAAACCCTTACAATTTTCTCCAAGTTAAGTTAGTTTCATGCTAGTTTGTAATGCCATTACAATAATTTCATAATTTCAACAAAATGTACTTAGTTTCCAAGGTTGATGGATAAGATTGTGGGTGCACGATGCCATTTTTTTACAATTCATGTTTGTGGATATGAGGGTGCACCAATACATGTAGATACATATATAACAATATTATATAATGCCTCAACGGTTAGCTCAATTGGTTCAACCATTCGCCTAAAGCATGTTGTGAACAAGGAGGCTGTAGGTCACATATTCAAATCTAATCGAGTCTCCAAGGGTTACTTGTTAATATTGTGGCTGTCAATTAAATACCCCCCATCCGCATAAGGTTTTCCTTGAAAAACAAAATAAATAATAGTAATATAATATCAAATTTATTACATATTTGTATTTATTATTTAATATTATATTAATAATATAGAATTAAAAAAAAATAGACTAAATTCACATTAATTATAATATATATATATATATATATATATATATAAATATATATATATATATATATATATATATATATATATATATATATATATAGTGTTAGCTTTCAAAGTTACTTCAAAAGTGTTTACACCATGCTTGGGGTGTTCATGTGATGTGGGGTGCATGGTTTATGGATGAACCTTGGTTGTGTCATGAAAAACACACACATGGGAGGTGGCTTACTCATTGATTGCTAGACCTTGTATGGATGCTTGTGTGGCATTCTTCCTTGGAGCACCATAAACCTAAACAACATGATAAAATTCTTCATGATGTGCACATGGAGAGTGGATGGATTTCCTAGAGGATAACTTTCCTTGGAGAAGAATTGGGCATCCTAGAGGAGGGATTAGAGCCCTAAATGGCATGGGAACACTTAGTCTCTTACATGGAGGCTTGTACTTGACTTGAGGACACTTGGGTCGGGAAGTGATTATGTAGGTGGGGTGCCCCTGGAGGAGCACATGTCTTAGGAGGACCATTAGAACTTCGAGATTTGGAGGCTTATAGAGGTGGAGCATTGGAAACATCTTGCAGAGAATTCATACCTTGGAGCCTTGATTGTCGGACAAGCATGCCTTGGCACTTGACATGTGTCACCTAGTGTTGGAGGGCTTCACATGTGGGCCTATCTTCTTGTAGTTAGATTGCTTGTAGTGGAATAGGTCCACTTTGTATTATTCGCCTCCCTCACCTTTCATATAAATAGAGGGAGGAGAGAATATTTTCATTCAATTCATCCATCACACACTTGTAATAGAGATGTGAAGAGTGGAGCACACTAGTCTCTCTCTCTCTCTTTTACTCTTCATTGTATTATCTCTCTTTGTCTTGGAGCGCTAGGGTTCTTGGAGGAAGTTCAAGAGAAATTATAGGGTTAGGGTTTTACCCTAAGGAGGCAAAGAAGATAAGGTTTGTGATAAACCTTAGAGAATCAATGATCCAGATTTAAGAGCAGAACGAATTGATTAATAGACTGAATACAATAAACACAGAGATATGGAGAACAACACAGATATCCAATGAACAATATCTTCTATTGAATAAATGAAATAGGATGAAACTGTAAAACTACAGAACTGAAACAACTTGCTCGAATCGTGGTAGCTATCTCTGAGAAGAGATATGGCTACTATGCACATCCATCTGAGCAGAATGATTACAATGAGGCTCCAGAGGCCTTTTTAACATTACTCATGAATGCAAAAATCCTAAACATCCAAAAACCTAACCCTAGGAGGTGAAACACCAAAATTCATGTGGGCCCCGATGGGTAAGTTGGTACCTCAAATTCCTGAGTTGGAAATGTCTTTTCGAGAACTACACATTACACCATCAAACTTTGAATCCATCTATAGTTTGACTGTGGCAAGCCAAAAAAACACTACTTTGACTACATCTACAGTTTGACTGTGGTGAACCAAAAAAACACTATTTAGGGTCTCAAAACAACCCTGGAAGTACAAAAAGATGTGTTGACATGAAAAAATCCAAAATAATCTAGTTGGATTAGGTGGGAGGCCACCAATATCCACCTGGAAGATGTGTAGGGCTTCAAACAACCCCAAAAGTGTAGAACCCACAATTACAAAGAAGTACAGAAGAACGTGTTGAACTAAAAATGTTCAAGAGGAGCCAGTTGGAATAGGTGGGTGGCCACCAATATCCACCTGGATCAATCCTCCCCTCTTGGGAAGAAATGGTCTCCATTTTGTTGAGTTCCCCCATCAAGTGAGGAAAATTCTGTTGAATTTGGCCCTGAGTGAGCCACTTGCCTTAGTGTAGGAGTTGCCCTACCTTGACAACCCGATAAAGATGGATCCTTTGCTGGCGAGTGCCCTTGACCTGTGTGTCCACTATCTCATCAGTGGATTCATGTTCCATGCAGTCAAGGTTGAACTTTGTTGGTGTCATCTGTTCTGCGATCTTTGAGGTGTCCAATAATGGTGGAAAATATGATGCAAGCCAAGGAAGGGTGGAGTATTGAGCTCAAAATCATTGCTACCCACAACCTTGGTGATAGTGTAAGGCCCATAGAGAAGTGGGCGGAGCTTCCGATGGGGCCCTATAAGACAAATTTCTGCAAATGTAACCAGACCTTGTCTCCCACCTAAAACTGATGCGATATCCTATGTTGATCATAGCGTTGCTTGTACTTAGCATTGGCTTTCTATAAAATCTCATGGACCTATTGGCAGATGTGTTGAATCCACTCAATGAATCTGGTGGCTTTGTCTGTCTCAGATTGAACATGGGAAGAGTTTGTCTATGTGGTTGCAAGAGTTAGTGCAACATCAATGGGACCCAAGGGTTGGAATCCTAGCCCCACCTGAAATGGGCCAATATTGTGCTCATTTCACCATAGGCAATATAACAATAGGTGTGCTCATTTCACCATAGAAAATATAGCAATATTTTCACCCAACCATAGGCACAAAGGCCACCCCTGAGCACCTTAACCTTGACAGATAGAATAATTTCGGAAGCAATCCAATAGCCAAACAAGGTAGCACACATGTCTCCAAGGCTAGTGCACCAAGCAATAATAACCATAGACCAAGCAAAAATTCCAAACCATAACCAAGAGAAATTTCAAGCCAAAACCGAAATGCCAGTTGCAGCGGTTGCAACTGCAGTTTTTCTCCAAACTTGCACACCATGAGTCTTATGTAGTGTTGAGAGTGAGTATAAAAAATGAGATCTAGTGCCCTATATTTATACTACTCTATCCCACTTGATTGGGCTGACTTCTGTTTCTGGAGACTAATAACTCAATATTAAATATTCTTTTGAGTAGACTTGTCTCCTAGAGTTGTTATCCAATGTTTTAGGGTTTCTCTTGCTTCCCAAAATATTCTAGTCTTATCAAAGGTTACATGTGGAGGTTAATACCTCTCACAACTACCATAATATCAACACTCCCTCCTAGATAGGGATCTATTAAAGGAAATGGTCTTGAGCATAAACATACCACTCAACCGATAACATCATCATAGCCACACATGCTATCTCATGATCAAATCATGAGCACCATCATCACTTATCCAACTAGATAGTCTCCATGTAAATCATAACAATGCCATCCAATAGAACACAACTGTGTCTATCCATAGTAGTACACAAATACTATCCAGTGGTACACAACCATACCTAGTAGCACATGGCTACTAACAACTGACACATAGTCACAACCAGTGGGACACATCCACCACAATAGCATACAACCAATGTCCAGAGACATACAGTCTCCACAACAATCATATCATCTGATATATACCTGCATAACAATATCATGATACAAACTGAGTCATTTGAGCCATTCTTCCATTCACATATGTGATATCTGGAAGAGCATCTTCCCTAAGAAAGTAAAACATCGGGCATGGGCTATTTGGACTATTCTTCCCAAGCATAGAAAAATATTTGTCCCTGATTTCTTAGCATGGACCATTCACCTAACTAGGCCATTCCTCCGGCACTAATCACAGTGAAACCTACATAGAAGAGTCGTCCCTAGGGAATGCCTGTCCCTGATTGTTGAACCTGGACCATTCACCTAACTGGGCCATTCCTCCGACACTAACAACAGTGCAACCTAGAGAGTATGAGTCTGCCCTAGGGAATGATTGTCTAGACCATTTCCTATGGAAATGAATTTTCTGCACCAACCTCCAAAACAAACCATTCTTCGAAACTGCTCACAACTGTGAACTTCGAAAGAATGACTGCCCGTCGAGGTGAACCAGTCTACTTGACCACTACTCAGAGTGGCTGCCAAGAAGAATGACTGTCCTAGACCATTCCCCCACACTGGCCATAAGGGGAATCGTTGTCTATGGTACATAAAAAATTTATTGGACCAGTGTCATTACAAAAATGACTGTCCAATTTGGACCATTTTCTGAACTAGAAATTCCTGTCTGTCAAAAATATCAAACCACTTTGTGAACTAGAAAGGAACTTCCCATCCTAGACCGTTTTCCAAACTGGAAAATGATTATCCATAAATCAATAACATATTAGTGCTCCCTCCCAACCTAGGAGTAATCACTTCCTTTTCCAATGAGGAAGTCATCTCCACAAGCCCAGACTTGTCTCTTAAGTACACAAACTTTTCATCTTGGACAAAGGATTTACAAACATATATGATGTCTGCTCATCTGTGGAGATATACTAGAGAGCCACTTCTCTCTTGTGGATGTTATCACAGAGAATACAATGCTTGATCTCAATGTACTTCGGCCTTCCATGGAACACTGGTTTATCTGAAAGCTTCGCATGGGCGCTCTGATCATTACAATATATCATGGTCGAATTCAACACCTGATCAGACGATACAAAAACCAACTTACGGAGCCACATTGCACCCTATTTTGGAGACAAGAGGTTTGAAATTAGCGCCCTATTAGGGTTATTGGTTGAAATTGTGAGGTGCCACTCTTGTTTAAGGCTTGTATTTGCAACTTGGATCAATTTTTGGAGTTTTATGGTGATCTTGCATGGTATACTCATGATTATTCTTGGTGCAAGTAAGTAGAATCTGCATCTTTTCATCTATTGAATGGTTTAAGATATGGTTTTATTTTCTCATACAAGATTATGAAATTGCATGGTGTATTTAATGCTTGAAGGAAGAAACTTAAGTTTCTACTTTCATACTTTTTGTTTGCCAAGCTTTCACTAAATTGATCTAGTAACTAGCGAAATCCTAGAGCCCTAAATTGCTAGCACTCTAGAGGTTTACATTTGGTTATTGTTGCATGAAGGAGCTGTCCACATTAACTCCATTTTACCCCTAAAAGGCACTAGTCTTCAATCCTTGTTTCTTGAAAAGAATAATCAAAATTCAAACTCAATCTCTCTACCTAATACCCTAATAACCTAAACTAACTTTCTAACCTAGTCTAGGAATACTAACCACTAAGTTGTTGTTATAATCACTGCTATAACCACCATTTTGCAGCCTATACAAACTTGTTTGACCACTTAAATCAATCCAGAAATTGTACAAGTCAAGGTACAATCAACCAAGACTAAAGTGTGCATCAAATTGTCTTTCTAAATATTTTTTTGAATATTTTACTACTATTTTCATTAATTTATTTTGTTGTTTCTACAATTATAATTGGCAACCTGTTAGAGTTTATTTTCTGATTGACATATATCTAGAAATTGTATGAGACAAGTGTTATCATTTAAGGACTTCACAATATCTTGTTATATTGTCTATTCAAGTGCATTTTCTGGATGTTATTACAACTGTCTTTAATTAATTATTGTTGCTATACATTTATCACTTTCTTCGTACATTGATTGATAGCAATCATCCCTATAAACCTTAAGTCTTGTTGAAGAATTCATCATCACTTGTTGGAGCCATAAATTTTGTTGTTGTATTGGTAAGGGGAAGGTGCAATTTATTTTCCTTTGCTTCATCCAACAAGACTTAAGTCTATTTTGGGTGACCTAGAGAGAGGGGTAGTTAGCCTTAACTTTTCCCTTTCCTCAAACCCCCTAGGTCTTGGGACGTCTCCCTTGGAGTGGATGTATCCTTCTCCTAAAGAGAAAGAGGTACCCTATTTGGGTGATCGTGATAGGACTGTTGATATTTTTGGTAGCTACGAGAGGTATTAACCTCCATGTGTAACCTTGACAAGACTAGAATATTTTGGGAAGCAAGAGAAACCCTAAAAGACTTGGACATAACCCTAGAAGACAAGTCGACTAAAGAAAATAATTAATATTGAGTTTCTAGCCTCCAGAAAGAGAAGTAGACCCAGCAAACTAAGGAAGAGCAATATAAATATAGGATGTGAGAACTCATTTGGACACACACATCTCATAACTGCAGAAATCTAGTGCGCACTGCAGAAATTTAGTAAGTGCACAAGTCTGGAGAGTAGTTGGAGCTGCAACTACTGCAACTAGTATTTTTGATTTAGGCTTGGACTTTCTCTTGGTTATGATTTGGAATTTATGCCTTGTGTGCTAGCTCTGTAGATAGGTATGCTACATTGATTGACTATTAGGCCTAGTGTTTGCTTCCAGAATTATTCTCTATCAAGGTTAAGGTGCGGGGGTGGCTTCGACCTATGGTTGGGTGATAATATTGCTATATTGTCTATGGTTAAATAAGAACACATACTTTTCTAACAGGAAGCTATGTAGGGATTCAAACAACCACGAAAGTGTAGAATCCGCAATTACAAAGAAGTACATAAGAACATGTTGAACTAAAAACTATCAAGAGGAGCTAGTTGGAATAGGTGGGTGGTCACCAATATCCACCTGCATCAGTCCTCCCCCCTTAGGAAGAAATGGTCTCCATTGCATTGAGTTCACCCATCAGGTGAGGAAACTTCTATTGAATTTGGCCCCATGTGAGCGACTTTCCTTAGTGTAGGAGTTGTTCTGCCTTGACAACCCGATAAAGTTGGATCCTCTGCTGGCGAGTGCCCTTGACCTGTGTGTCCACTATCTGATCAGTGGATGCCTATTCCATGCAGTTAGGGTTGATATATGTTGGTGTCAGTTGTTCTGCGATCTTTGAGGTGTCCAATAATGGTGTAAAATATGGTCGAAGGAGGTCCACATTGAACATTGGGTGCAAGCTAAGGAAGGGTGGAGTATTGAGCTCAAAATCATTGCTACCCACAACCTTGGTGATAGTGTAAGGCCCATTTAATAGTGGGCAGAGCTTCCGATGGGGCTCTGTAAGACACTCTTTCTGCAAATGTAATGATACCTTGTCTCCCACCTGAAACTGATGCAATATCCCATGTTGATCATGGCGTTGCTTGTACTTAGCATTGGCTTTCTACAAAATTTCATGGACTTGTTGGCGGATGTGTTGAATCCGCTCAATGAATTTGGTGGCTCTGTCAGTCTCAGACTGAACATGGGAAGACTATGTCTGTGTGGTTGCAAGAGGTTGTGAAAAATTAATGGGACCCAAGGGTTGGAATCCCATCCCCACCCTAAATGGGCCAATATTGTGCTAGTTTCACCATAGACAATATAGCAATAGGTGTGCTCGTTTCACCATAGAAAATATCTCAATATTATCACCCAACCATAGGCACAAATGCCACCCCCGAGCACCTTAACCTTGATAGAGAGAATAATTCTGGAAGAAAACCCTAGAACCAATAGTAAATCAAGGTAGTGTACCTCTCTCCAGAGCTAGTGTACCAAGCAGAAATTCCAAACCATAACAAAGAGAAAGTCCAAACCATAACCAAGAGAAAGTCCAAGTCAAAACCGAAAATGCTCGTTGCAGCAGCTACAACTGCAACTCCTCTGCAAACTTGCACACCACTGGTATTATGCAGTTGTGAGAGAGATTGTGTACAAATTATCTCTAGCGCCCTCTATTTATACTACTCCAAGTCACCTAACTGGGTCGACTTCTCTTCCTGGAGGCTATTAATTCAATAAAAAAATATTCTCTTGAGCCGACTTGTCTCCTAGGGTTATTATCCAACATTTTAGGGTTTCTCTTGCTTCCCGAAATATTCTAGTCTCGTCAAGGTTACATGTAGAGGTTAATACCTCCCGCAACTACCATAATAACAACACTCCCCCCTAGCTAGGGATGTATTAAAGGCAAAGGTATTGAGCACAAACAAACCATTCAACCGGTAGCATCATCATAGCCACACAAGCTATCTCATGGTCAAATCATGAGCACCGTCATCACTATTAGTATCATATGATAGAATCAACTGCATCATCTCTTGAAGCCATATTCCATTTGAATAATCAAGCATGATGTTGAATAAGTCACTCACTCCACAGAGTGATACAAGAACCATTCTTCTAGTATGGACATATGTCCTAGAAGAATAATTGTTCCAACAGATGCTGGAAGACACACCATGGGATACAAGGACTATTCTTCTAATCTGAACATATGTCCTAGAAGAATGAATGTCCTAGACCATTTTCCACAGGGAGAATGTTTGTCCACTAGCATACTGACTATCCATCTAGCTAGAAATTATCTCCAACACTAGTGGTAGTCTCCATGGAAATTAGAACAATGCCATTCAATAGAACACAATTGTGTCTATCCATAGTAGTACACAACTACTATCCAGTGGTACATAACCACACCTAGTAGCACACGACTACTAAATAGTGACACATAGTCACAACCAGTGGAACACATCCACCACAATAGCAAACAACTACTGTCAAGAGACATATAGTCTCCACAATAATCATATCATCTGATACCAACCTTCATAACAATATCATGATACAAACTGAGTCATCTGGGTCATTCTTCCACTCACATTTGTGAGATCTAGAAGAGCATCTTCCCTCAGAAAGTAAAATCAGCCATGGAATATCTGGACTATTCTTCCCAAGCATAAAAGAATAACTTTCCTTGATTTATGATCCTAGACCATTCCTCCGACACTAATCATAGTGCAACCTGGAGAGAATGAGTCTGCCTTAGGGAATGCATGTCCCTGATTGTTGAACCTGAACCATTCACCTAACTGGGGCATTCCTCTAACACTAATAACAGTGAAACCTAGAGAGAATAAGTCTTCCCTAGGGAATGACTGTCCTACACCAACCTCCAAAATGGACCATTCTTCGAAACTGCTCACAACTATGAACTTCAAAAAAATGACTGCTCAGCGAGGCAAACCATTCTACTAGACCAATACTCAAAGTTATTTCCAAGAAGAATGGTTGTCCTAGACCATTCCCCCACACTGGCCACAAGAGGAATCGTTGTCTATGATACATCAACGATCTATCAGACCATTTTCATTACAAAAATGACGGTCCAATCTGGACCATTTTATGAACTGGAAAGGAACTGCCCATCCTGGACCATTTTCTGAACTAGAAAACGAGTGTCCGTAAATCAATAACATATCATCACTCCCTCCCAACCTGGGAGTAATCACTTCCTTTTCCAATAAGAAAATCATCTCCATGAGCCCCAACTTGTCTCTTAAGTACGCAAACTTTTCATCTTGGACAAAGGCTTTACCAAATTATTTGCTTTCTGCTCATCTATGGAGATATACTGGAGAACCACTTCTCTCTTATGGAATTTATCACGAAGAATATAATGCTTTCTCTTAATGTACTCCGGCCTATCATGGAACACTGGTTTCTCTGAAAGCTTCACATGGCTCTAATCATCACAATATGTCACGGTCGAATCCAACACCTGATCAAACAGTCCAGAAACCAACTTTCGGAGCCACACTACTTCCGTACAAGCATTACAAACTACAATATACTCTGCTTCTGCAGTGCTGAGTGCAACAAACTTTTGTTTCCTGCTATCCCATAACATCGTGGAAAAGCTCAAACTGAAACATATCCAAGTAGCACTTCTTTTGTCATTTTCACTTCCCACCCAATCTAAATAGATAAATCCATGCAACGATGTTCAACTACCAGCCACAATATTGACTAGTAAATAATAGGAGTGGATCGCATAAGGTTTTCCTTGAAAAACAAAATAAATAATGGTAATATAATATCAAAGTTATTACATATTTGTATTCATTATTTAATATTATATTTGTCTCCTTTCCTAGAATGTAATGTTTCCATTGACAACAGGCTTGTACAATGGAATACATTTCCTTGTCATACATGGGGTATTTCTAGATAGTATATGAGAGTGTCTCACTATATTATTCCACCGGATGACCATGCTCAGTGAGAATGATGCCTACAACATAGTCATATGCATAAGTCACAATCTCGAATGATTGTTGCAGATTAGGCAAGGAGACTATTGGAGATGAGCACAAGCGATTCTTCAGATCATCAAATGGTTGTTTTTGTTCCTTCCCCCACACAAACGTTTCCTTGCCACCACCCTTGGTCACTTGGCCGAGGGCCCATGCAATATGGGAGAATCCCAACACGAACCGTCGGTAGAAGTTGGCCAGTCCCAAGAAGCTCCGAAGCTCAGTTAGTGTGGTTGGGGCTAGCCAGTCACAAATGACTTGGATCTTAGCTGGATCAACATGTACCCTGTGATAATCAACAATGTTGGCATATAGATTGTGCTGCCACAGAGTGATCAACACCTACTGAATATTCCGCATGTGCTCCTCCCAAGTTCTTCTAAAGATGAGGATGTCATCCAAATATACCACAACAAAAGAGTTGGTGAAGGGTCTCAATACATCATCCATCGACCTCATGAAAGTGGTTGGTTCATTTGTTAAGCCAAAGGGCATGACCAACCATTAGAAGAGACCTTCTTTATATTTGAAAGTTTTCTTCCATACATTAGTTGGTTTGATGGAAACCTGGTGGAACTTCAAGGGGAGAAATATCACACAATACCTCGTCTTTGAAAGGCTTGATGTCATAGGGCAGACAACACTGTTGGCTAACACGAAGATCTCTTCCTTGGCAAAGCCAACTGATGGTGTAGGGCTACGGGTGTGGTGTCGTCGACGGGTCCAACCGCTTGATGACCTCAACCGAGATTAGGTTATTCTGACTACCGCTATCGAAAATGAAATGAAGCAAAGCCCGCTTTACCCACTTCTGTAAGTGAAAGGGGTGTTCCCCTTCCTTTGGTTCTTCTGGTTTGCTTGAATGGACTTTGGTGGTAGTGATAGCAACACTGGGTTCAACATTGATAATCTGCTTTTCTCCTTCTGGATTTGATTCAGAGTCAGAATCGACCTCTGACTCGAAAGCCTTCAGCTCGACCATGAGTGACTGCTTGGAGTGACATTCTTCAGTTTTGTGCCAAGGGATTTTATGGTATTCACACCATTTTCCCATGTCCTTCTTCGTCTTCTCATTACCCTTCTTGTGTTGTGGCTTGGACTGGTTGTCCTGAGAATGGACATGTTTTCTCTGTCCCTTGTTGTGTGGGTTGGGGCCGCATTTGAGGCAATGTCCATAAACTCCATTTCTGTTTGAATATATCTATTCAAACATCTGTGGTATTTGAGATCCACATGTTTCTCACAGTCTTTGATACCCAATTTGGTGTGCATGGTATGGAAAATATTGGTGAAATATGGTACTATCTGGTCCTTTTTCTGACGCAGGGTGGTCCATCTGGTGTACTAGTCCTTGTAGCTTCCAAAAGGGTAGTAATATTCTTTAATGGAATCCCAGAAGGAATCCCATGTAGGGGTGACTCCTCTATGGTCCTTTGCTCAAAGTAAGTATCCCACCAGTCCTTAACATGGGGCATGACCTTGAGGAGTGAAAAAGTAATATTTTCCCTATCGAAAAAATTGTGGACCAAAAACTACCCTTCGAGAAGATTCAACCATTTATCTACAACATTCGCATCTATCATTCCTTCAAATAATGGAATATTAAAATTTACCTGTACCTTGAAGGGGGTTGCATGGCCGCTTGATGAAGATGCTTCTCCTTTGGGCAGCCGCCAAATGATCTGTGCAAAGTTTTCCATCATTTCATTCCTTTGTCGCGCAAGGGATTCTTTGAGAAACATTTTAAAAGGATATCCTTCTCCATCATCTTTCTTTTTGTCCCCCATGGTTTGTTGTCGGGCTCAACACGACCGATCTTGCAAAGGCTCGATTGGTTTAAGTCCCAACTTCTTGTACCCAAATCTTGTCGGGGACATGCACGAAGAAAAAAAAATGAAGAGCATACCACTCTGATACCATTGATTTGTATTTAAGAGCGGAACAAACTGATTAACATACTGAATACAATAAACACAAAGATATGAAGAACAACACAGATATCCAATGAACAATATCTTCTATTGAATAAATGAAATAGGATGAAACTGTAAAACTACAGAACTGAAACAACTTGCATGAATGGTGGTAGCTATATTTGAGAAGAGATGTGGATGATACGCGTATCCATGGGAGTATAATGATTACAATGAGGTTCCAGAGGAATTTTTAACATTGCTCATGAATGGAAAAACCCTAGACATCCAAAAACCTAACCCTAGGAGGTGAAACACCAAAAGTCATGTGGGCCCCGATGGGTAAGTTGGTACCTCAACTTCCCGTTGTGGTAACTTTTGCATACGACCTCCGTTTTAAGCGCATGATAGCCCGTTGGAAATGTATTTTCATGGTTGAGCCACCATTCATATCGATAAATAAGGGGTGATCCCACAAGTTTTTCCCTAGATAAAACTATAATTGAACGTAAATTTTATTGACTAAGATATAAATAAGTTATACCTAGCCCAATGGGTTAGCTCAATTAGTTTTCACGAATGTTTATGGGCAGTTGGCTAGTTCCCTACTATCGGGTGACTAGGTGAGATCCCCCTAGGTTAGGTGCACTAGTATACAACAAAGGATTTACCAAGAATTCCATCCACAAATGTGGAGAAACATCCATTGGGTTTCCCCACAATGTTTTCCATGGAAAAATAAATAAAATATAAGTTATACCTAGACTAACATATAATCTTCACAAATGAATAAATCCTAAAACAAATATAATAACAAGCCTTACTAGGGATGGAAAGTGAAAGGGGGGTGATTTATTATCCCATAGAAACCAAATAAGTTTCTTATGTATGGGGTATAGGCATAACAAAAATAATGAGGCAGAATCATTGACATTCTTTCAATGCCTTCACTTACTAACTCTAATAATTACTAGGAAGATTACAATGGTGGAGGACTCCTCTTTCATCATAAATGTACTATGAAGCACTAGAGACATCTCCTTCCTATCCATCAACAAATTCATCACCAGGAAAAAATCCTCTCTCATAATTTTACACACCAAGAGTTTAGAGGCTAAGAAAATTATAAATATATGCACCTCATTAAAGGAAGGGAAGCTTCTCATACATGAAATGGAGGAGGCGATATCAATCACCCAATTCTGACCGTGATTCCTTCCTTTAAATTCAATATCCTCGAGGCTAGGTCTGTCTTATTAAAAAAAAATGGAACGAGGGTTACCCTCCTCCCTCCATTGCCACATCCAAGGAATTCCAATGGGTGAGCGATTTAACTTGTTAGAATCATGGGTGTAAGCTTCATATGTAGCCACAACACACTTATATGTATCATTAATTCATTTGTAATCATGGCTAAGGCCATCCTTTTCTCATTTATTAACATTTATTATAATATTAGAGAGTGGTTAAGGTTGACCTAGTCAAGTTTGTCCACATAGGCTCATTAACCCCTCTTGGGGGTAGTGTCCATCTAAGTTGTGTATAAATGCACCACAACTCTCATTTGTATATCATCATCTTGTGAACTTCTTTATCTCTCCTATAAAGTGTTTTATGTCTGAGGGAATTTATATCTTTGGCATTATCTTGTTAATTGCATTTCTTTCTTTTATGATCACTTGTGCATCTCTTGTGTGTGCATTTGTGCTTGGGTCTCTCTCTCTCTCTCTCTCTCTCTCTCTCTCTCTCTCTCTCTCTCTCTCATCTCATTTGTTCACTCACTCTCACCCAGAAAACCAAAAATAGCGCACAAGTTTGGAGGAGGAGAAACAACAACTGCAGTTGGGCATTTTTCTCTTGTTCAATATTTCTGGTATCTTTATCTTGTGTGATAACTTTGGAGAAGGTGCACTCTCTCTCTCTCTTGGTCATCTATGGGTTATGGTGTGGCTTCCTAGAATCATTTTTTATTTCATAAGGTTAAGGTGCTCAGGGGTAGATTTATGCCTATGGATGGGTTACAGTGGTGTAGCATTGTCTATGGTGAAACAATCACATCAACATTATTCTTACAGTTTATGGCCCCACACTACCTTCGAAATAGTCTAACCACTAGAAGGTAGATCCGCAGTTCTTTGTCAAGCTAATTACAGTGTGAGTTCCTTCGTGCCAGTTGCAACACTAGTTGCAACACCAGTTTTAGTGAAATTTTATGTGAAGTATTGGGACTAATTTTTGGTTATCCTAGTGCGCCCTAACCCAGTGCACCTCCTGGTGCTGTCAGATTGTAGTTTTGATAAGTTTGAATTTTTAGGGTTTCTACCCCTAGCACTGTAGTTTCCACTGCACAACTTTCCTTGTCAAAATTGTTGAGCAATATATATTAGAGGATGTTGAGGTTGATCTTGCCTTATATCAATGCACCCTATCCTAGTGCACCTACTGGTTCTCTCAGATTATTGATCCATCAAGTTGAAGTTGTCGTTGCTTGTCACTGCTGTCAGATGGTGCCATTGCTTATCACTGTTGTTGGAGGTATGTAATTATATATGTTTAAACTGTATCATTGTCTTAAGGGTTATTTTGTAGGATAAGGTATTTTTGTCCAAGCAACAATCGTAGATCCAGAGGGAGGAACATCATACTCCAGGTTTGATTTTTGATATGTCTCTAGATGTTATGGCATTATTGTAATCTTATGAACATCTAGTTATATTTTTTGATCTATTGAAGTTATGATTATTATACTAACCTATGGTCAAAGTTAAATCTATAAGTTGACTTTGGTCAAAGTTTTATATTGATTAAGTTTGATATTTTAGAGTTTATTTGCACTGTATTCTCTAACTCAAATTTCTGTCAAGAAAGCATATTATCTTAAGTACAAAGGACATGTTGGAAATAATACTTGTCTCGTAAGAAACTCAAGTAGGATAATAGCCAGACTGCAGGTTTGCATACCAGGTTTGATATTTTAATTTCAGGACAATAGCAATCTTTTAAGTTCTATCATTGTTGTTATTGTCAAATATTTAGTTGAATATTGATAAGATTACCACTTAGTAAATGCTTATTATTTACAAGATGAAGTTGATATCCTTTAGGAGATGTTCTTGGTTACTGACCTAGACTTCAAGAAGGACATCTCCCATGAAGGATGCCATGGAGATTTTGTTTTTCTTGTTTATTGTTTCAGGCAGGTCATAAGAAATCATTTTGAGAGGGAGTCAGACTCAGAGGGAGTCAATGATCAAGAAGAAGCCAACATAGTTTTGTGACACTTTGCAAGATGCAAAGGGGCATGCAACAAACAAAAGCATGCTCTGAGGATTCTCTCAGATAGAGGGAGTTGACTTCAGAGTTTGAGATGAAGGATATTGCAATACTTCATCAGATACATGGTGCAGGAGGGAGTAGTGAGTCTCCATCACTTATCCACAGATGAGCATATAGCTGACATTTGCACTAAGCCTCTGTCTGGGACAAGATTGGAAGGAATAAAAATGTTTCCCTGGGGAGTATTGATGATTGCAACATCATGTCGATATTCCAATATTGATCAGACGAACTTGATCATGTGGGAATATTCCCAGATGTAATCTTCAACGGATTGAAGATTCGAGTTGTTGCTAGATATCCTATGTGTGGATTACATAGGGCCTTGAAACTCTCATGAGTAGGTGAGTAGTTAACTCACGAGTAGGTGAGTATCCCCAATAAGCATCAGGATGAATCTATCTCCATAGGAACTGGGCAACAGACCAGGGGAGATAGGGAACATCTACATACGGAGTATATGTGCCTCAACGTAGTCTTTGATGGACTGAAGACTTGAGGTGCTTGAGGTGAAATTCCACGTGTCCGATAACATCGAGTTGAATGCATTCATAGAGTGATCCTATGAGAGGATCACCATGATGTGTTTGTGGCTCCGATGTGGTTATAATTCTTGTCATGGGACAAGAACGACCCAAGGTGCTAGACACACGTTTCTAATAGAAACAAGCTAAATGAATTCACAGAGTGATCCTATGAGAGAATCAACTATGAGGTGAATGTGGCTCTGATGAGGTCATGATTCTTGTCATGGAACAAGAATGACCCGAGGTGCTAGACACATGGTGGTGGAGATGGATCATTAATATAGCTAAATGAGGCTAATGGATATTGTGATAATATGTTTTGATGCCAGATTTCTACCGGATGACGTTGATAGTGATGATGATAATCACAACATGGGTGTAGCCATGAGTGAGTACATCATGCGAGTATAACCCAAGATGATCATGATAGACACTAGGAGGTGTATCTCTAGTGTTCTCTAGCGAGTTGTAGGCTTCGTGCCAAGTTGTAGGGCTTTGTGCCGAGTTGTAGGTCGTGTCGAGTTGTAGGATTCATGTCGAATTGTAGGCCTTGTGCCGAGTTGTAGGATTCATGCCAAGCTATAGGATACTCCAGTGAGATGGTCTTGTATGTTAAGTTGTTGCTACACCAGTGAGACAATCTGGTATGCTAGTGGCGTAGTCAAGAGCCTGTATGGTTGTAATGGTGTTGCTCGTAATATGATCTAGGTGATCATGAGATAGCCTGTGTAGCTCTAGTGATGCTATCGGTTTGCAAGACCATGTAGGTCTTTCCCATGCCATGTGAACATGGATGGATGAATTTGAGACCATTAATACCTCCCTAGATAAGAGGGAGTGTTGATATTATGGTAGATGCAGGAGGTATTAACTTCCATATCTAACATTTGACTAGAATACAATATTCTAGAAGCAAGAGAAACCCTATACAGTTGTGTGAAAACCCTAGAAGACAAGTCGACTCAGCAAAATATATAATATTAATTTATTATCCTCCAGAAAGACCAGTCGGCTCCACAGGAAAAAGATAAACATAAAATATAATTACCAGAAATTCAGGTCGACCCAGCTAGAAAAGTCAATGGACATATTAGTATAAATAGAGAACGTCTTGGCTCATTTTTTCATCCACTGTCACCCACAAAACCAGAAACAATGTGCAATTTTGGAGGAGAAGAAACAACAATTGCAGTTGGGAAGTTTTCTCTTATTCAATCTTTCTGGTATCTTTATCTTGTGCGTTACCTTTAGAGAAGGTGCACTCTCTCTCTTAGTCATCTGTGGGTTATGGTGTGGCTTCCCATAATCATTTTTTATGTCATAAGGTTAAGGTGCTCGGGGTGGCTTTATGCCTATGGATGGGTAACAATGGTGTAGCATTGTCTACTGTGAAACGATCACATCAACATTATTCTAATACTTATGAATGGGTTATTATAGAATTTGGGTTTGTCTTTGGTTCCATTCAATTCTCTTGCTTTCGCTTGTGAATCTCAACATGGTATTAGAGTGGGTGTGAACCTTATGTTCTCAATTCTATAGTTGATCCAATAATTATATGCTAGTGGCATCACTCAAGTTCTCTCATGACTACAAACTTTATTGGATCATCTCCTTTTTGGGATTTTTTCTAGGTTTTCTAGAAGTATAATCCCTTTCTAAAGCCAATTCCTTTCTTCTAAGGTTTCCTTGGGTATTGATAAGGTCTTTTAACTCTTATTCAAGGCTAACCCTATGGTTACCTAAGGGTTTTACCATTTGGTTCTATAAAGGAGAAATATAAACGACTTATTTCTTTCATAGGAGGCTTCATCTTGTTATTACTAAGCCTAAAGAATTAAAAGTGGATGTTTCCCTGATTGAATGGGGATAATTATCATACTTCGATGGATAAAGTCATTGCCCTTCAAAGAAAAGGTTTATGGATGTATTTGGTGAAACCCCTTTCTGTTTTCAACGACAACAATTATGTCCTTATATGTTTAAAGAAGGATGAAGCTCTTGGGATTATCACTCTATATGTCAAGCCAGATATAGTTCATCATACCAAGGACAACAAAGGTGCAAATGAAATCTGGGACACAATCAAGAATCTCTTTGGAACAATGAATACCACTCAAGTCAACTGACTAGAAACCAAACATTCAAATCTCATGATGGTTGACTTCAACATTGTTGAAGAGTACATTTCAAAGTTTAAAAATATAAAGGATAACATCATAAATTTAGGAGGAAAGGTAGAATTAGATTCAAAATGTGCAAGTATTGTTTAGAATAATCAACCTTTAGCATTCAAGACCTTTTATATTATATTTTATAGTATCCCTTAATTTTTCCAGGGTGCTACAACTCATCTCGAGGAGGTTTTTTCTCATCTTATCCAACGTTGAAGAATATGGGTGAACTACTTCCTAAGATCAATCCCAATGAAAGGCTATATCGATCCCTTCTAAATATGAGTATGATCAGAATAAAGGGAAACATTCAAAATCCTATAAGAATATGAGACTCATATGAAACTATTGTCATAAGGAAGGTAATCTCTTTAAGTCATGCCTTGCTTGTCATAAAAAATCAAAGAGCTTGCAAGATCTATAATAGGTGTTGGAAAGCTTTTCAATGAAAAAGTTGGGTCTTCTCATAATGCACATCTAGTAGTGCATACTACATATTGGTCCTCCTCTTCTCAACAAGGGTGGATTGTTGATTTTGCAACTAACTAACATATGACCAAATATGAACACATTCTATCTAATTATAGACAACAAACATAATGGAGAGAAATCAGTTACCGTTAACAATTCAACCTTACAAGTTGCAATTGTGGTGATTTCATCATTGATACATCGAATTTAAGAGTTGTTATTCATTTTCTAGGTGTTGGACCGAACCCTATTTCTATCTACCACATTACACACTCCAATCAAATGGTGGAATTGTAGCTATATCAATGTGTTGTAAATGACATCAATGATAGTTTCAAGGTGGTTGCCTCAAGATATCGTGATGAATTTGATCATATGTGCATAGTAGGAAAGACTCTTTCCTCAAAGAGAAATGAGTGTGTTGTTATGGTAGCCAATGTCAATGACATCGACATGCTATATAATCAACGTGTCAATCCCACCAAATATGGATCTTTGTGACACATGAGTTGACTACATATGGTTGATTAGATTCCACAGATTGAACCATCTCATGGTGTCTGTGATGGGTGTGTATTGAGGAAGCATGATCAAGAGTCATTTCCTAAAGACAAAGTGAGGCAAGCTTCTCGACCCGTTGTACCGATTCATAGTGATATTGATCAAGATTTAAGAGTGGAACGAACTGATTAACAAAGTGAATACAATAAACACAGAGATATTAAGAACAACACAAATATTCAATGAACAATATCTTCTATTGAATAAATGAAATAGGCTGAAATTGTAAAACTGCAGAACTGAAACACTTGCTCGAATGGTGGTAGCTATCTTTGATAAGAGATGTGGATGCTACGCGCATCCATCCGAGAAAAATGATTACAATGAGGCTCCATAGGCCTTTTTAACATTACTCATGAATGATAAAACCCTAGACATCCAAAAACCTAACCCTAGGAGATGAAACACCAAAAGTTATGTGGGCCCCTATGGGTAAGTTGGTACCTCAACTTCCCAGGGTCGTAACTTTTGCATATGACCTCCGTTTTAGGAGGGTGATAGCCCGTTGGAAAGGTCTTTTCGAGAACTACACATTACATCATCAAAATTTAACTTTGTCTACAGTTTGACTATGGCAAGCCAAAAAAACATTGTTTATGGCCCCAAAACGGACCTGGAAGTACAACAAGATGTGAAAACATGAAAACATACAAAATAAGACAAATGGATTAAGTGGGAGGCCACCAATATCCACCTCGAAGATGTGTAGGGCTTTAGAAAACCCAAAAATTGTAGAACCCACAATTACAAATAAGTACAAAAGAACATGTTGAACTAAAAATTGTCAAGAGGAGCCAGTTGGAATAGGTGGGTGGACACCAATATCCACCTGGATCAGTCCTCCACCCTTAGGAAGCAATGGTCTCCATTGCGTTAAGTTCCCCCATCAGGCGAGGAAACTTTTTTTGAATTTAGCCCCGGTTGAGCCACTTTCCTTGGTGGGGGAGTTGCTCTGCCTTGACAACCTGATAAAGTTGGATCCTCTGCTGGCGAGTGATTGTGTGTCCACTATTTGATTAGTGTATGCATGTTCCATGCACTCAGGTTTGAGCTATGTTGGTGTCAGTTGTTCTGCGATCTCTGAGGTGTCCAATAATGGTGGAAAATATGACTGAAGAAGGTCCACATTTAACACTAGGTGCAAGCCAAGGAAGGGTGGAGTGTTGA
>JZKD02S1686739.1:606577-621054 GCA_000966675.3 Picea glauca
TACCATTTGGATTGTGTAATGCTCCTGCCACATTTCAATGAGCAGTATTAGGGATATTTGTTGATCTTATTCATGATTGTGTGGAGGTCTACATGGATGACTTCACAATTTATGGCAACACTTACCAGGAAGCCTTAGACAACTTAGAAAAATTCCTCATCTAATGCCAGGAAATGAACCTATACCTAAGTCATGAAAAATGAAAAATGTTGTTAACTGAAGGAGTGGTTCTAGGACATCATGTTTCATCTGAAGGAATAAAAGTCGATCCTGCAAATATTGAGATCATTATTAGACTTCCACCCCCCAAGACTCAGAAATAGGTGAGAATCTTTCTCGGACATGCCAGATATTACCGACGGTTTATTGAAAATTTTACAAAGATTGTTGCACCTATGTTTGGATTATTGATAAAAGATGTTGATTTTGTTTGGACTGAGCAGTGTCAAACCGCCTTCGAAACCCTGAAAGCTAAGTTGTCTGTGGCACCAATTCTTAGAGGGACCAATTGGACTCTCCCATTTCATATATCCACTGATGCCTCCGACACGACAATAGGAGGGGTATTAGGGCAAAAAGAGGACCAACAGTCCTATGGCATTTATTTTGTAAGCAAGAACTTGTCCCCTGCCGAATTAAACTACACAGTCACCGAGAAAGAGTTCTTGGAAGTTATTCATGCTATTAACAAGTTTTGTCATTACATTAGAGGTTATTAAGTATTTGTACACACTGATCATTCTGCCATTAGATTCCTCATGAATAAACCTATAACTAATGGTCGAGTGACCAGGTGGCTTTTGTTATTGCAAGAATTTAACATCATTGTGCTTGACCGACCTGGAAAGGATAATGTAGTAGCTGACTTTCTTTCCCGAATACAAAATGAGGATGATGATATCCCTGTAGAAGATAGTTTCCCAGACGAGCACCTCTTTTCCCTCTCTGTCAATACCCCATGGTTTTCGGATATGGAAAACTATTTGGCCACTAGGAAGTTACCATCTCATTTGTCACCTCATGAAAAGCGGAAAATTATTACACAGAGTGCTAATTACTCTTGGGTTGGTCATGGTCTTTTTCGCACAGGTCCTGATTTGATTATTCATAGATGTGTCCGAGAGGACGAGGCACCTGGTATACTACGAAGTTGTCATGATGGACCATGTGGTGGCCATTTCTCTAACAAACGCATAGAATATAAGGTATTACATTCAGGTTGATATTGGCCTAGCATTTTCAAAGATGTTGCCAAGTATGTGAGAAGTTGTGATAGTTGCCAAAGGATAGGAAGACCTACGTCATCAGACCATATATTTATTAAACACAAGATATGGAAAATTCAAAAGAATAAAAGAATAGACAAAAACCCTTGATCACGTGGAAAATTTCACATGTAAATAGACCATAGAAATGTCAAATTCACTGTAAAACACAAATAAATTTCTAAGTAACATATATGAGTCTTGTAACATTGCTCATGTGCTCATAATGGAGATTGATGACCAATATTTCAGAGAATATCTCCCCATACCTGTTGACATATTTTATTCTGATGCAGATTTTGTTAGTCTACAAGCAGCAAAGCGGGCTCGTGCCCCGGTGCTCCCTGAATCGTCAGTTCTACCAAATGGTGTTCTTCCATTAGTTTTCAATCATTTCTAGAACCCTCCATCGCTCAAATATAATCCTCCTTCTCTCATTGATCCTTCTATAAGCCTTCGTGAGTACGAGGTTTTAGCCCCCCATTCCCCCCTTTGTGTCTGCTCGCTCCAAATCCAAAGCTTGGTACATTCATGCTCGCAAGGATAGAGTTAAGATAGTGGCCAGTGAGGAAATTATCCTAGACTCCATCCTAGATCTCACAGGTAAAATGATCATTGGTCAATTGTGTGGTAACACTGTTTGTCTTGTCTCCCTTGGTCAGTGGATTGAGGTGAATTGGTTACCAAATATTGGATATTACACCTCTTTCCACATATTAGTGAGAGGTTGGCTCTATTTCAATTTTTTCTCCAAAGAATATTTCTGCATCGTCGTGAAAAAGAGTTGGACTGGGGATCCCTCTGGTTTGATTTTGCGCAAATGGGAGGTTAGTTTCAATCCTCGTAGAGAACCCTTATCCTCTGCTCAATTTTAGGCCATTCTTCTTGGCCTTGCCCTACTGTTATGGAGTGTGGAGGTCCTTGAATCAATTAGGAACAAAATCGACTAGTTCTTGAGATTAAATTAGGGTTGGTACTTGAATCCCGACTAACGTTGGGCTTAGATTCAGGTTGAGGTCGACCTTATAGATAGATTTCTAGAAGAGATCGAACTAGTTCGTGGAAAATTTTCATGGGTCCAAAAAATAAACTACTGGTGCATCCCATTTAGATGCCATAAGGTGGGGCACGTTTAGTCTCAATGCGATAAGTCATCTCCATTTCCTCCCTTCAAAAAAGTTTGGAAAGCTAAGGTTTCTCTGAAGTTAGCTTTGAAATTTGTTGAGCCAATTGCTTCACCAGCCAAGGATGTGGCCCCAATCATGGCTGATCCGATGATAAATAAATTTGTTGCTTTAGAGGATTCAAGATTCAAAGTCAAGGATTTTGACAACATGGAATCTCTTCCCTCCGATAAGTTTGTTCATTATGTTACTTCTTCTCATGGTTTTTCCAATGTTGAGGGTTCTTCCCCTCCTTATATTTCCCCTCTCCCTAAGACTTCTATTGATAGGGCCTTCTCTCCTGTTCCTCTACCCATTCATGTGACCTCTTTTCAATCCTGCTCGTCTGAAGTCGGAATCAATGTCAATCTTGGAAATTGCAGCCTTTCTTCCATGTTTTCCCTCACTTCCTTGTCACCCTTTGGTGTGGTTTCCCCTGCCCTGGTTGTTGACCATCCTTCCCCCTCAAGTGGTATACTTTATCCCCCTAAAGAAATGGCCACTCTCAAATCTATTTATCTTCTCCTCTCCATAATCAAGTCTATGGAATGTTGTTCCTTCTTTGGAGGCTTAGCTTTAGACAAGTCCCAAGGTTAGCAAGTGGGACATATATCCCACCTCTCCCTAGTGAAAATTCAGGGAGAGAAATACAGCTGTAATGGAAAGTAATCCACCATTGTCGAGGCTTTTAGAGTAGGGAAGACCCGCTGCAATTTCTCACCATGATTTTCCTCTCCTTCAATGTTTGTGGGGTAGGGGTGCCCCAAAGGAGTTATCCCTCAAGAGACTCGTAAAAGCTTGTGCTTTGGATGTTATCATGATTTAAGAAACTATGTGTTTTGGCATTAAAGTAGTGGAGTATTTCTCTCCTTGATTGAAATATCGGTCCTTCAGTACTTTGGACTTTGATGGTATGAGTGGGAGGCTCCTCGTGACCTGGAGCCCCAAACTCAAAGTTATTTCTTCTTTAGTTTTCAGATCAGGAATATCTATTGAATTAGAAGTGTGAACTGGACTCCTCTTTTCGCTTGATCAATATCTATGAACCTTATACAAATATAAGATGTTTCTAGGATGACCTAGCTTCCTTGGATATTCTTTCAGTGCCCAACATTATCATAGGAGATGATTTGAACCTTACTCTCTCTCTTAGGGAAATTTGGGGTAGCCATTCTCAAAGTGACCCCCTCGAAGGGTTTTTTGCTCATATTTTTTAAAATCTCCATCTCATCGATTTGGAACCTTCCCAACTAGTCCCAACTTGGATAAATAGTAGAAAAGGGAAGGATTGGGTTGCCAAAAGGATAGATAGGGTCTTAATTTCAAAATCCATTTTGGAAATCCCATGGGTTATTAAGTCTTGGGTGTCCTCGGTTAGCATCTTTGATCACCTCACAATTCTTATTAAACTAGATAAAAAAGAGAATAAGCCTCCCTTCCCTTTGAAATTCAACCATTCTTGGTTGGTTGAGGAGGATTATGGGGACATGATCACTTCTATTTGTACCCCTCTACATCCCAACTCGGGCCTCTTTTTAATGCAAAAATTCATGGAAAATATGGTGAAAGTCTTTCGTGCCACTAGGGGTTGGGTAAAAAATCATCCAAAAATTTCTCAAGCTTTGCTTCTTGAATGGAGAAAAAAATCAATGTTCTTCTAGTTTATCTCTCTTCGGGCCTTCCCACTGGGGAAGAGGAAGTCTCCCTCAAATCACTTATGGATAAAAGGAAATATCTTCTTGCAAAAGAAGAGACAATATGGTGTCTCAAGAGTTGTGTTGTTTGGCTTGCCGAGGGGGACAATAACACCAAAGTTTTCCTTATATATGGAAACTACAGAAAATGTCTCAATACCATTTGGGAAATTTCAGATCTGGATGGGGTATCAGTTAAATCCTTTCAACAAAAGATGGAAGTGGGAAGGGACTATTATATCAGGCTTTTCCAAGAACCTTCAAGAAAGTATTAAGGGTGTTCGTACTTTTCCCAAGAGTTTTTTTGGATGAAATGGATTCCTCCTTGGATGCAGAGGTCTCTCAAGGAAAAATACTAGCCACTCTCTCCTCCATGAAAAAAGGAAAAATCCCCAGTCTCAATGGAATCATTGTGGAATTTTATCTAGGTTTCTATGATTTTCTCAAAAGCCTCAGTCTGTATGGACCCATTCTGGAATTTTATCTAGGTTTTATTATCTACTCAAAAGTAACCTTCTCAAGGTAGTGCATGAATAAAAACATTATGGGAAAATCCTTGGCTCTTTCAACTCTACTCACTTAGCCCTTGTTGCAAAAAAAGCAAGAAGCATAGTCTTTCGATGATTATAGACCTATTTCATGCTGCAATGTTATCTACAAGCTCATATCTAAAATAATTACTAATAGGCACAAACCTCTTCTCAACGATATTGTTTAGGAAGAGCAGTTTGGTTTCTTATTCAAAAGCAAAATTCATGATGCGATCTCTTTAGCTTAGGAAGCCCTCCATTCCATTAAGCTTAAAAGGCTTCCTGCAATTATCCTAAAGCTCGATCTTTTTAAAGCCTTTGACAAAGTTCGTGGGATCTACCTCGGACTTGTTCTTTTTCAAACGGGAATGCAAATTTCTATGGTCAACTCGATAATGGGATGCATCTAGTTAGCCTCCTTCGCGGTTCTCACTCAAATTTCTTTAGCTCTTATAGAGGCCCATGTCAGGGTTTCCCACTATTTCCCTTCTTATTTCTATTAGTGGTTGAAGGCATCAACAATTTTATTGACAATGAAAGGCATCAAGGAGAGCTCAAAGGTGTCAAAATATCACCTTCATAAATTATTTCTCATCTTCTATTTGTTGATGACATGCTTCTATTATTTGCAGGCTCTCCTAAGAAGTTTTAAGCCATCGAGCAAATTTTGGATCTTTTCTGCAGAGCCATTGACATGGAAGTGAATATGACCAAATCAAATATTCTATCAGTTTCCCTCAGAATGAATTACATGCTTATTTGGATTCCACTCTCCCTTTCTCTTGCTAAAGTATTGATGCAGACTTGAAGTACTTGGGATTTTACTTGAAGCCAAATGATTACTCTTTTGAGGATTGGATGTGGTTCTACAGGAAAATTAAAGCACACATTTCTCTTTGGGTCTTCAACAGGTGGTTGTCTCAGGGTGGTCGGTTGGTCTTATTGAAGTCTATGTTGGAAATAATTCCCATATACTGGGCCTCTATTGCTAAAATCCCCAAAGGGATTCTGACAAAAATAATAAAGGTAGATTTTTGGTTCTTCTGGTCTAGAAATAGAAGCTCAGTCGACACTCCCCTTGTCAAATGGTCTAACATTTCCCTTCACAAGGGTTTACGGAGTTGGGGGGGTAAAAAATATCTATATATTCTGTCAGGCTCTAGTGGAAAAAATATTATGGCATCTCACCTCCAATCGCTCCCTTTGGGGCAGGGTGATGACTTCAAAGTATCTCAACAACCTTTCAATGGAAGATTGGTTTCTCTCCCCATGAAAATTAGTTAAAAAGAACTATATTGTTTGGAAATCATTTGTTGAAGACTTGGAAAATGGACAACCTAGAGAATTTGAAATGGAAAAAAGGTTTGGATTGGTGAGGATCCATGGATCAGGTCCGTTGACAATTTTAAGCTCTCTGAAGAGATTTTGTCCCTTTTGCATAATTAGGGTGTCTATTCTCTAGGGGATGCTAAGTTCTTTGATTATGACGGGGTCGACCTTCCTAGTTAGAAATCAGCAGAGGAGTTAGAATTGGCAGGTCGTCATGTTGTTGAATGGACATTATATAATGATAAGCTCTACTCAAATTTAATTAAGCTCCTTGAAGATCATGAGGACAATATTTTCTGGTCCAAGAATCATGTTATAGGAGATTTCACTATCAAGGTTGGTTATAAGGCTTAGCTTGAGGCCTCCTTCCAGGGGGATAAATCCTGGTTGTGAGATCACTTATGGAAGTTGCATGCTCTGCTAAAGTCCAAAATTATGTTATGGCTCACTTTGAATAACAAATTGTTGACATGGGACAATGGACTTAAAAGGGGTTGGGTTGGTCCTAGTGTTTGCTCACTCTGCAGGAAAGATTCATAGTTTGTTCACCACCTTTTTCTTTCCTGCTCCTTTGTGCTCCAGGTCTGGTCTTTTATTTTCTCTAAATTTAAGATAAAGACTGGCTGTAATGTGCCTAGTTTGGAAGAAAGTGTTAAATCTTGGATTTCAGGTGCTGTAGTGAATAGCTTTAGCTCTCTTCCTTGTTTTCTTGTTTATTTTATATGGTGAGCTCGCAATCTTGAATTTTTTTCAAGATATGCATATTCACGTTGAAGTGCTGATAGGTATGGTTGATAAGCTATTCCACTAATTCAAATGTGAGCCTAAAAAGGACAGTCCTTGAAGGCCTACCATGCTTACTCCTGATCTCAATATCCCTTGGGGATATTTTGATGGTGCTTTCCAAGGGCACCTTCCCAATTATGGTGTTGATGTGTTCTTTTATATAAATGCTTCACATTATTTTCACGTTCGGTATGCCCTTGGAAAAGGCTTCAATTCTAAAGTTGAAATTTCTTCTCTATGGGCTCTGCTTCACTTAGCTAATTCACATGGTGCGTAAAAGTTGGAGGTATTGGGTGACTCTAAGGTGGTCATTGACTGGGAAAATGACAAAATAAAGATCTGGGTTGTTCATTTGCAATATTTTCTCTCTTAGATTCATGATGTGATATGTGGTCTATATTGGTCCTCCTTCACCCATATCTACTAAGAACTGATTTCTACAACAAATTTGTTATCTAAGGAAGCTCTGACACTCCAGGTTGGATCCTTTTCCTCTCATATGTTTTTCAAAGGGTAGGTGGTCCAAGACATGTCATCCCTTTTCCAATTTTTAGTTTCATGATGTAGCCATGATTGTTCTTCTTGTTTGATGGGCCTTACTTGTTAGGGCTCCAGGTTGTTAATGTGTAAATTGTTGGACCAACTATAAGGGTATGTTTAGAATTCTCGATATGTAAGTTTTGGTATGTATGGGCCCTTCAAAAAGCAAGTTTCCTTGCCCAGATTTTGACAGTTTTGTAAATATATGATCAGTCCCCTTTGGGATAGGGTCATGTATATTCTCTTTAAGGAATATAAAAAAAAAAACTTTCAATTTTTTTTTGTAAGTAACACATTAAAATTACAACCAAAGAAACATACAAGAATAGTTGCAAGTATGTAGAGAAATTCATCGACAGAAATTGAGAGCTTAGGAATTCATCTAATTAAAACCTTGATGTTGTTGTTACATGGTTTTTTTGTTGAAAATGTTACATAATTGCTCTAAATAAAATAAATATTATTATATTTTCCAAGGAAATTATGTAGAATTATTGTTTTGGTGAGAATATTATTTGTTTTCAAACATTAAATTTGAATGTAAGTGATGAAATTTTATCACGAATGACATAAGCGCCATGTGAAATAACTACACAAATCCTTATCACTGATCTAACATCAACTCATGATTAATCCTAAGAGGGTACGCTAGATCATGGTTTCTTCTAATTAACAAATTCATGAGAAGGACAAACGATCTAGTTAGAACTATCTCTCTCGCATCGATTGACAAAACTTTGAAGGTTTAGATGAAGTAAAGACATTAAAAATTCAAGTCAATGTGCATTCCACATTCCTTTGAGAGATTAAGGAGATGTTGGATTCCTTGGGATCTAAATACGAGCTAAAAGGGAAAATATCCTCAAAGAAATAAAACCTTGGTTTGAAGGTATACCTAAATGTCACAAGTCAGGATATGAGTTGTGAAAGCAAAAGAGTCCCACCTTTAAAGGGATATCAAAATAGGAAATGAAGCAGGGGCACAGTTGGTAACTATAGAGAGGTACATGCTACTTGATCAATTTAACATGTTTGAGAAGACCAAGTTTCTAGCTATCAACTAACTAAGGATGCAAACTTGTGGTGGGGCCATTTGAAGAAAAAAAAAAAGTTGATGAAGAGAACCTAGATTGGAACATTTCCAAGGAGCACTTTGAAGAAAAATATCTAGGAGCACTTTGAAGATGTATTTTATCGGAAAGGAAGATGCATACTATGAATTCGAGCAAATAATAGTGATTGAGGATGAATTTGGATGAAAGTTTATAAAATTGGAAAAGTATGCACTTAGACTCATTGAATGATCCTGATTTCTAAATGGAACGAAATTAAATACAGATATATAAAAAAAAACACAGAGATAGAATGAAACTTAACTTCTATTAATAAATGGAATATGTTGAAACTGTAAAAATGCAAAATGAAACAAACTTGCTAGAATGGTGGTAGCTTATCTCTAAGAAGAGATGTGTTGGCTACGTGCATTTGCAAGAATTTGATTACAATGAGGCTCCAAAGGCCTTTTTAACATAAATCATAAATGAAAAAAACTTAAACATTCAAAACCCTAACCTCGGAAGATGAAACGCCAAAAGGTTTGTGGGCCTCAATGGGGGTAGTTGATACGTCAACTTCCCAAGGGAAAAACTTTTACATATGATCTATGTCTAGGGCATTCGATACCTCGTTAGAAAGTTCTAGCCAAGAAGTAAAACTTTCTCCAGGGGTCAAATAATGTTATTTGCAATTCCTGCCACCACCACCACCCCCCAACCCCCTCCCAAAAAAAGTCCAAAAAAACATCATTTAGGGCCTCAAAACGGTCTTGGAAGTTTGGGACCCAAAAAAATGTAAAAAAACTGCCAAAATGGAAAATTGTTCTTTGATCCAGTGGAATAGGTGGGTGGACACCAATATCCACCTGGATCAGTGAAGAGTATAGAGTTGGTTAATCCATTGGGATATCATATCAAAGACATAGTTATAAACTTCTTATGTAAGACCTTGATCAAGGCCATGCAATGGACTTGGTTATGTGGAGCTGAAGTAAAGAGAAGGTAGACTTAAGCGAGAATATTAAACAAAGGATCAATAACCATAACACTTGGAAAAGCAAGTTTCATAGGAATTTCAACCTTGAAAAATGTACCAAACATAGAAGAGGCAAGGAGTCACCTTGAAGAAAATAGGAACCCCACAAATATAGGATTAAGTGTTTCAAATGTGGAAGGATTGGGAATAAATATTATTAATGTACAAAGAAGGAAAATGTTGTGAGGGGAGTCGTTAATGACATTGAAACATAAGATACAATAGAGGAGTAATCAGAGGAAATATATATGAAACAATGGATGATAGCTAAGAATATTGTTGGGGATCTTTGCTTCAAACTTGAGGTATTGTATCTGGATAGAGTTTTATCTTATTGGTTGACACAAGAAAATTTCACGATTTTATCTCACCTAGGGTGGTCACAGTCAATTCTATGTTTGTAGCATGCCTGCTTGTTTTGATGCATTGTTACATTCTATCGTTGAAGGAAGGATTTCAAAGCATAGAGAAAAGCAACCACGATTACAAGAGAACAAATATTATCAACTAGGATTGTGTACGATTTGTTCAAGTCACTAGAGGATCTCTCGACAATCCTAGAGAACATTGGATTGAAGAGAGGATCTCAGGGAGATTCTTACTGTCATCTACTCATGTAATTCCAAAATTCTTGATAAGGTTGGAACGTATTGCTCAATTTTCCTAGGAAAGTTTGTTGGTGGAGAAAAGGTGCACATGGTTCCCAAGTGTAGCCATACTTTTTATGTAAAGTTCCAATACTATATTATTGGTTATTGATGATCATGAGCAAGCTTCAAAATCCAGAAAGTCAGCCATGAATTTCTCTCAATGGAAATGAAAAATTAGGTATGAATTATTGTTTTTTCCAATCATAGAAACCTATTCTACTATGTCTTCCCTTCTTCAAACCCGGTGAACATTTGGGGTAAGGAAAGTGTTGTGTTATAGGAAAAGGAAAGATCATGGTATAGAGAAAGGGAGGAATAATGAATATCCACTGCAACAAGTGAAACCATTATGTTCTTGCTATTTTTATGCGCGAGGACACATAAATCCCATGGTGTAGGTGGCCTTGAAGCTTGTGGAGGAGCGATTCCTTGTCATTTTTGTGAACATAGAGTACAACCACTCTCACATAGTAGAGGCTAACAAGACCAATTTGGGTAACCATGTGATGATTTCCTCTGTGGTCGTCCCTAATGGCCTTCCTTCCACTGATACTCCGAAGCAATTTTTTTTTCGGGGGAACTAAAAATATTATCGATGTTTGTTGGTGGTAAAGATTATAAATAAGACACTGAGACTTTATCTACCAACAACGTTTAAGCTACAACATTCGGAAAAGCTAGTGAATCTAGGAAGGATTTCAATTCCTACAAGCACCAACTTATGTTTCCAATCCACCATGATTCGACTTGGTGGGGAAATGATGCAAATGAATTTAACCCAAGGCAATTTAGTTAGGTGATTACAAAAGCTGCAAAGCATATATTTTCATTTATGCCATTTGGATTTTGTCCAAGAATATGTGGGTCATAACTTTGCACTGTTAGAAGCAAAAGTAGTGCTATCCATGTTTCTCTAACAGTTTTCTTTTGTCACTTCACAATCTTATGCTCATGGCACTACATTTTGATTCACCCTACAACCAAACATGGAGCCCAGGTGGTACTCAACACAAATTAATGTTAACAATCTGTATCTTCTAGAAGGAAAAAACTTGCACATATGAAAAAATTAAACTGCATAGCTTAGGTCATGCTATTGGAAATATTTTGCATCATTGCTTCAAACTTTTGCATGTCATATAGAAGTCAATGGTATTTCTTATAATTCTCTCTATTGAAAATGATTAAAGTTCTTGATATTTTTGTAGAGCTTATAACTTTCAATAATTCCAAAGGTATATGAATATTTGGCTTTTGTTCTTGGATAAAGATGGAGGTTTTATGCTTCTTTCCCACGTATATGGGGGTGATGAATTTTAGGGTGGTAATAATATTTTGAGGCAAAAGATGGACCTAATCAACTTTTTGGATGCTCTATTGAAAAAGGTTGTGGGCATTTCTATTATTGGTAAAACAAGTTGTGGACTCATTGATTAGCAACCGATACTCAATTTAACCTTTTCAAAAAAATTATGTTCATTAAAACATTCAACTTATTTCACAATGATTCCTTCTTTTATTGACCACAAGGTTTTGTTTTTTTTCCAAGGAAAGAAATCCATAATTTTATTTATATAAAAAAAATTGCAATGTCATATACATGCCTCGAGGCATTAAAAAAAGGCTATGTAGTCAGATGTAAGGTACACTATCTATTATGATAAGCAGAAATATAAATATTGCAACAAATACAGGTAGCACAACAAAATAGTGAGAATAATAACACCAACAATAATACCTTTAATGAATGAAAACAATGTTCACTTTCCTCTTCAAGGGGGGAATCTCCAGTAGAGTAGAGATTTATTACAATAATTCTCAAAAAAATACTTTCTCATGCCTTCTACTCCTATTTATACTAATTATATATTCTAAAGAACGTTCTAGAGGAAGAAATTTCTAGAAGCGGAAGCTTCTATAAAGTATTCTTACATTAGACTTGTTCACATTATTAAATAGGCCTTATTAACTAATGTCGTCCTTTATTACATGAAAAATATATTATTATACCTATGAGAGAGGTTAGGGAGGTTAGGTCCCTAGCATGCCCTCCCCCTTAAAGAACAACCTTGTCCTCAAGGCTTGAGATGAGGAAATTGTTGCAGAATGGTAGTTGACTCTCAGGTGGCATCTTCTGTGTTGGAACATCAATCATTGATGGTTCATCACATATCACCCAGGTTCAGTTGATCGAGAGGTTAACCTACATCTGGATACAATCGATCAGGTGATTAACCAACACACTACACCAATCGATCGAGTAGTCAATGTGCATGTTGGTCGGACAATCAACCAATAGTCGAATATAGTCGGGCTATGGATCGACCAACCCAAAAATCGACTACGATTTGGATGGATAGTCGGTTGGGTCGAGTCCTATCGAGCTAACTCGACAAAGCAGATTTGGTGGACTCAACTCTAACAACTGACGGTTACATGTGGACACGATCTTCTATATTCTATGGAAATCAGTTAGATATTGAGGCCATAAAAAGAAGACCCCTTGGGTAATTATTATCATCAATATTTTGCAATAGATCATGCAGATCAAGATGTGCAACATGCATTGTGATGTTCTGATCACAATGCGCTCTGCTTAAGTGTTGTAATGGTGTCTTTAAACACCATCTGTATCTTTGATATTTTTTGTCCCTCTTTGATTATCTATAGAATCGTGTCCTCTGTTTCATGTCATGTTGCACCTTATTCCCCAACATTCTGGAGTTGTATCTTTCCACTGAACTAACACTTCCTTGATGGTGCATTAACGAAGATGAACTCTTGATGGTCCAAGACTGCTTGTGGATGCAACCAAATGGAACCTTCTTCATCCAACTTATGCAGGTTGGTTTGAGTTTGGCACTCAGTTGCAATCACTTTCTTTAAGCATGAGACATGAAAAACAAGATGGAGCTTAGAATGACTGGGTAGAGATAATTGGTAGGCCACGGGACCCACTCACCTGAGAATTTTATAAGGATCATAAAATTTGGGGGCAAGTTTTTGACAGTGTTCAACTTTGAGTGAAGTTTTCTTATAAGGTTGCAGATGAAGAAACACCTCTCCCCCTTCAATGAATTGATGTTCGGAAAAATCATGATTTGCTTGTTGCTTCATGTGATTCTGAGCTATGACCAAATTTTCTTTGAGGGTACAGAGAATGGTCACTCATGCTATAATATTGTGGTTAACCTCTTGAACCTTGGAGACACCTGACATGCATGAGAGAATCAATGATGGTTTTTTCTCATAGACTGATTCAACATGAGTCATGTGAGTGGAAATATGGTAAGATGTGTTGTACCAACATTCAACTAGGGGTAACCATTGAGCCCACTAATTTTGTCTGTCGGATGCAAAACATCACAAATATGTTTCCAAACACTTGTTGACAACTTGAGTTTGTCCATTAGTCTGGGGATGATAGGCAGTGTTGAGATGCAATTGGGTTACTTGGAGCCTGAACAATTCTTTCCAAAAATTGTTGGTGAAGGTTGGATCTTGGTTAGAGACAATAGAATGAGGCATGCCATGGAGCTTGAATATACTATCCATAAAATTTTGAGCCACTGTGGATGGGGTGAACGAGTGTTGAAGAGCATAGAAATGAGCATATTTGGAAAGGCAATATACTACCACCATGATGACCCACTTATTTCCAGATTTAGGTAAGACAATAATGAAATCCATAGAAATATCCCTCCAAATAGCAGGGGTAATCAAGAGCGGTTGGAGTGTGCCTGGAGATTTGATTGTTTCGCCCTTATTGCGTTGAAAACTATCACATTCAAATACAAAGGTGTGGATGTTCTATTTCATACCATCCCAGAAAAAAAAGAACCTTTGATGCATTCAAGGTTCTGGTAAACCCTTAATGCCCAACTTCGGGTGAATCTTGCAACTCAAAAAGCACTGTGGATTTAAGGTTCAACTGTTTTCTTAAATACATGTGAACTTTATAGCGAAGCTCTTCATTGTGCCAAGAGTACCTTGGAGAAGCTTGAGGATCCTGTTGAAATTTTTGGATCAAGCTAGAAAGTGTGGGATATTGCAACCATTCCTGGAAAATAGATTGAATCCATTCTACTGCAATGAATGAGAGGGAAACCCCATTTAAATTGTCTTGCTCATCATCATTAGGCATCAAAACTTGCAACATTTCTTGATCATCATGTCTTTTGTTTTGCATGAATAGATTTCCCAGGTGATACATTTTGCTTCTTGTTCACATAAACAAGTTGAATGTTGAAGAGCATGTAGTCATATATGCTCTCCACCATCGGTGGCAATCTTCAATGTAGAACTAGAAATAACAGAGAGAAATGGTGATCTCAGCATAGGTGACAATCGAGATAAATATATATATATATATATATATATATATATATATATATATATATATATATATATATATATATATATATATATA
>JZKD02S1686739.1:623747-637079 GCA_000966675.3 Picea glauca
TTGTATCTTCCCCAATAGAGTCCATGTATCGTCCAATTTTGAAGCAATATTGAGAGTCAACATAGATTCCACTAAATATCAAATAGTAGAAATACCTCTATTGATAAGGATCGATGTTTTGAGTTTAAATATTCACATAATTATTTCCCCAAAAAAACAAGTAATATGAAAAACACTTTGTGGAAGTTGTCCTAGGAGTGTAATTGAATACTAATAAATGGGAAAAAGACAGAATGTACCAAGTTCATAACAAGATATTAAAAATAACTATTGATCAAAATTGCATTTCCACTCTATATGACAAACTTCAAGACAATTCTTGCCATATGTCTTTAACATTTTGGCAGGGTCTAGAATGCCATATCTACCTTTACGAGGGTAATATTTGTAAGGATGATAGGAATCTCTCCACTTGAAAATCCTATGACCAAAATATTATCTCCCTAGTTTAAAAGCTTCAAGTTGTCTTTCAAGAGCCTCCCCTACATGACCATAGAGAACATCAACTTCCTTAAGGTTTCTTGACTTCAAGTACTCCCTGGCATTAGATATAATATTGTCTCTTGTAGAGTCAACCACATGATCAACTCCTAATGACTTGAGATGATGTTCTTTTTCTGGTTCCCTAAATTGCATATGCTTGAAAAACTCAACACCATATGCTCCATTCTCCTCTTTTGTTGTAACACATGCATTAATTTCATTTTAAAAGTAACTGGTTTCTTTAAAAAATTATTTTAGACTTTCAATATGAATATTTTCAAGTGATTTAAAATGATATTGAAACAAACCAAACCTTTATATGAAAGACCTATGAGCGAGCCCCTAAAAAGGAATATTAACGTTACAAATCAACAAAAGAAGCTTCCTCAAAACCAAGAAGCAGATTTATATAATAATTGAAGGTTGGTTTCTTACCTTTCTACAACAATTATGATTGTCACGCATACCTTTCCTATATCCAAAGTTGACAACACTACACCACTTGTTGCTCCAAGAACAAGCAAAACATGTGTAGACAATAGCTACGAATAGTACTTTTCTAGTTGAATACATCTTTAAAGGGGATCTATAAAACATTAAAGTCAACGACTTAATGTAGCTTCAAGATTCAAGTTAACCAAGAGGAGACAAGTTTTGTGTAGCAGTTTGTGAATTGCATGGTAGCAGTTTGTGAATTGCATTCAGAACAGAGGCCTTAACAAAAAAACTACATGCACCATTAAAAAACATGAAATTGAGTTAAAGATCAACATTTCAGTTCAAACTCTGATGAAATATCTAGGTTTATTTTGTCATTTTTTTTCCTTCATTGAGATATAATCACATGGCAAGTGATTACTAGAATTAAAAAGGGTTTCTTCTATATAGTATAATCCCCTTCAAATATGTATGTCACAAGGAGAATCATAATCCTATCAAAGATTGTGGACCTTCATTATGAAGGACCCCTTAATCCTATTGTGGATACACAACCAGGTTAAATTTGAAATGCATCAAGATGGCACAATTGATGCCATTGCAAACAACCCATAACAAACCTTTTGAGGATAAAAGAGTAATAAACCAAAATTTGATTGTTATAGCTAGCTATACCAACTTGGCCACGTCAAATTCTTGCTCGGTCAACAAGCCCAAGGTGTGAAGTACCAAAATCTATTGGATTCCCACCAATAGTAATCAAATCACATCATGGAGGAACTACAAACCTACATACCCATAACCAACATTAAAATCCCTACACAACATTAAGATTATTTATTTGCCATATTATATTGCTCTTTCCTTGCCATCTACACAACCAATTGTTATAAGTGTGTGCATACCACTTTAATTATTGGGACAAACGATGAGTGTACTCCATTAAAGACAACCAATAAAGGACCATGAAGGTCCCCAAAGAGAATGGATTCCACCCTTGAGGGGATAGATGAAGAAATTTTTTTATGAAGCCTCTTAACATGACCCAGGTAAAGTAGGGTATGGGAGGTGATTAGAGATAATCGGGATTCCTTTTTACTCTCTTCATCCAAAATCTAGGGCAATGCTCAAACAACCAAAAAGATATGGTAGGATGATTATAAGGAATGAAGGTAGGAATTTAAGGTTGAATTGAAAGAATAAAAAAAGGAATTGCAATCCATAAAAATATTATCAATATATGGAGAGTTCTCAATGCAGTCACCATGAAGAACCTAGATTCTTAGAATTGTCGACAATTTTAGTTGGCTTGTAGTAGTCCAAATAATATAAATCGTAAGATTTGTGTTCCTTGGTGGAGGTTAACTTGATCGCTTTCACTTACAACTCATCACCCCAAACACCATAGGTAGACTCAAAATTCCCAAGATGATATGATTTAACCAATCCATTGAACAAATTCATTGAAAATAAACTGTAAAAGCAGGATCCAGTACTCGATTACCAAATATATCATGGAATGTCAACTTAATGACTTAAGTTGCTATAAGAAATTGCTCCAAATTCTATGATTTCTAAATCATGTAAGAAAGTTGGTAGAGCGTGCCAAACTATGGTGAAAGTGAGAATCACTCCACTGGTGTCAGAATTCTCTTACCAAGATATGAAAAGAACCAATAATTGTTTTCATATGGAAGCAAACAAATTCTAGGATCTTTCAAGGAAAATAGATTAGTACTCAATACATGTAAAAAGTTGGAGGCATTTTAGACCATAGTAATCACAAAACATAAAGATAGTTTTGTTTTCAAAGACTATGCCAATGTACAATATATATACACTTTGGAAGAAAGTCTAGGTACAATATTGTCATAAATGGGCTGGTATAGTTTCCTGAATAATAAAACCAAAATAAATGTTAGAGATTGCAAAACAAAAGGTCCATTACATTTGGGGAATTCTCTTATAATGTGCGTTAATTATACACATTTTATTTTCAAATTACAAAATTGTAGCATTCCCCAATTTCAAGGGTAGAGTGTTTAACACAATCTTTGCAATGCACAATATGTTCTCATCATTTCCTGACATACAAAATACAATAAGAAAAATTAGAATTATTTTCTCTATAAAGAAGGTTTCACATGCCAATAATTTGTTATACTGTGGTTTACATATTAGAATCATGATATCCATATTTAGATTCTTACCATTTTACCATTGTGTACAAACACAAAATGATCAAAATCTTCTCGTAGCTCCAATTGTTCTCGGACTTCAATTAGTGTCCAATTCTCCTCCATTGATAATGTTCGAAATAATTCACCATTTTTTAGAACATCAAGTGAAATTATTGGAGAATGTATTCCATCATCATCATTATGTTCCTTTTAAACCCAAACCCATTTCCCTATTTGTCGAACATGTCTCCACCTACAGAGATGTATAATAATTGTCTTGAAATCTAATACTTGAAAGAATCAAATGAAAATACTTTGTATCATCGTATATTTGTTACATTCATAAGCAACTCCCTCTTTGCCTCTTATAACCCCTAAAAATGAAGAAGCATGATACAATTAAAAATAAAGAATATTGAAATGACTTACTTGAAAGATATGTTGTCTTGACTCAATCTGCACTTTATTTCTTCTCCACTTTGGTCATGTACTCTTCTATACCACCCAGTGAAAAACAAAATTGTAAATAGCTCATTTGGAGGATTTGAAGTAGCATACATTTTACCATTTTGCTTAGTTAATGACTCCTTCGCAAAAAGATGAACAAACATAGAGAATGGCGTGAAAATGCCACTACACACGTGAATGCCACTGTTTTCTTTCATTTCAATTTGTATTTCTGAAAATAACTTGTAATGAAAAGAACTTACAGAAGAGTCATATATAGTTGGCCATTCCAATAAGCTAAGGGAAGGTAAAGGGATCTCTTTGTGATATCCACACAATCCAATCATTTTTGAAAGAATGTATTCATATTTGTAAAAGAATATACCTTCCTTTGTTAATCATGTAGGATCCTTACTAGCATAGAGTAGTTCTCCTATTTTTGAATAAACAGGTTTGAAAACAATTGGTATGCATTCAGTTGGTTCCCATTCCTTCCAATTTGATATGCATAAACCTGGGATAAATGTAATATTCATAATACGATAAAATAAAACTAAAGAGATGCTGAAATCTTAGAAGCTTTAAATAAAAACTGACCTTAACAAACTATGATATCCAAATTGGTTACCCATACTCACAATTACAATCAATTTTGGAAAAAAAATGGTTGAAAAAAAAAATCTCTTTTGACATCTCTCTATAGTCCTAGACATATGCCACTTGAATCTTTCTCACTTTTTTTCCTTCATTACTCATCCTAAATCGTTTTACCAAACCTTTCCATTGGATGTCAATGTCTTGCAAATGCCTTGTTTTATTGCATGGCTTCTAGTTGTTGATGTTTCATTGTTACCCATGACCTAATAAATAATGGCATCGAAACCCATTTTCCTTGATCATCAATTTTGTTGTATAACATAATTGATTTAAACTCACTCTTGGGACGTAATTGAGCTATTGAATTTTGCAACATACAAATGCAACAAAGAAAGTTAAGTAGTATGTTCTTCTATAAAAACAAAAATGAAACTTGAGAGTGGGAAAATCCTTGAAAGATCAAGGGAAAGCAAGGCCATCTGTCACTAAAGGTGCATAACTATGGTTGACATTGTTGGTATTGAAAGAAAGGGTAGAGAACCATCCAAAACAATCTAATATGTTATGTAAATAAGGTGTCATTGAAGGAACACGGTTCACCTAGCATGGGAGAGATGTTAGAACTTAAGAAATTGCATCACTCACATTTATTGTCTCATGTAGAAGTTCATGGCTAGATGTAAATGAAATTTCCAATGGATAAAGATGTTGGTATGATTGCAATTTTTCTTCTTAGTTACGTGTGGGCTTCTAATGCAATATGAGATTGATTGGATATGGTGTGATTCTAAATCATTATTAAATTTTAGACTCTAGGGGTTATGATGGTCATGGATTAGAGTCTAGGGGTTACGATGGTTATGGATTAGAGTTTAGGGGTTATGATGCTTGTACTTCTCATGTATAATTTCATGGTTGTATGTGAATTAAATTTATAATATTTAAAGATGTTGGTATGATTACAATTATTGTTTGTTAGGTACAAGTGGGCTTCTATTGAAATATGAGATTGACTAGAATATGTTGTGATTCTAAATAATCATTAAATTTTAGATTCAAGGAGAAAAAGAACCATAGTAATGGAGGATAATATAAGGTATAAAGACAAATAAGGTTCCCTTTGCATAGACATGTTGTTTGATACCTACAGAGAATGTTAGTGAAAATGTCTTCATGTCAATGGAGCTCCATAAGGATGGTTATATGATATTACTTTATCTTGATTGGCATGGTCTCCAAGGTAAGGAATTAGTACATATACCCCCTTAGTTCCTTATTAAATAATTACTTGTTTCTCATTTCTCATCTTAAGCATAGGTATGTATGCAACCATTTTGGGATCTTTAAGCTCTGTAAGGAGACTAATATCCTTAGTTTTGGACATGTACATACTAGAAGGAAATCTACCATGAAAAATTGCAAGGAACTATCAACACTTATGATTGTGACGTTATCTATTATTGTCAACTCCATTCTTATTATCACTATTATTAAAATTCTTCAAATCTATATCGATACAACAATATAGTACAAGGAGAACATTACAAAAGAAAGGGTGGAAAAAAGGGCATGGCATCAATTAATTCACATTCATAGTCCCAAAACTACTACTTTTCATGTATTAAAACTAAAATAAACAAGTTGCATAAAGTTGGAATCAACATTAACACACCAAAAAACAAAGTGAAGCAAACTTCTAAGAGAATTTCCTTCGAAAAATATTGAAAGCAATAGAGGGGAGAGGCATGGTGTTGAAAGCTTTGAATGTTTTGTAAAGGTTACCAAAATATTTAATCACAAATGAGCAAGAATGGTCTACACCTTGAAGCAAACACAAATTATCCTAGAGATTTATTACTACAAAGGTGTGTTAGGGTAAGCAAACTCCTCAAGGGAATGGAAGTAATGCTTCACAATCCCTAAGTTGTGCTAACATGAATCAAAATCTAACTCAGCCAAATAACACAATCCATGAGCCAACAAATTGAATTCTTCGATCATGTTTCCATCATTCGAGGCCACAAGTAGCTTGCAAAAACCCTCTATACATTAGTTTCGCTAAGAGATACCAAATATGGCAACACTTTACTGATAGATGAAAAGCACAATACCACCACCATAGATCAAATATTGCACAAAGGCTCATATGTGATGAGCTAGAGGCACTTGAAATTGCATCTTGACTTCACCGCAACGTGCTCTTTTATCATACTTGTCATTGGCATGGTATTATCCTCATGTTGGTGAAACTCTAATAGAATTTGGGGTAGGAATTGTGTTGGTGAAACTCTAATAGAATTTGGGGTAGGAATTGTGTTGGTGAGAGGGGGGCAAGAGATCATCTCTTCCCAAATCTATAAATTGCAAAGAAAAAAAAGTAAGGAGATAAAAATATTAGCCACTAAATGGACATAACCACCCAACCAAAAGACCGGCAGTTGGAGAATAGTTTTTTGAGCCAAGATTAAAAAAATGATAGAGGGTAAACAATATGTTTCTATATCAAACCTAAGAAAATAGACTTACAAAAATAGAGTGGAGTAGTATGTGGCTATGAAAAACAAAGCTAAGGAAAATGGGGAAACATAAAGAGGGAGTTCAAAGTGTTACCAAAAGAGTGGCTTCCTCCTTGTTACCAAGTGCACCTGAAGCTCGAAGAAGAAACAGGAAACCAAATTGCAGCTTCTTCCTTGCTACCAAAACCATCCATAATACTAGAAGGGAACATTGATAAAGATTTGCTACACGATTAGCTTTGTTGAGAAGGGTTGGGCCATTTGTGGCTTTAAAATAGAGCTTTCATATTAGATCCATTCGAATGACATGTGATCGGGAGAGAAAAAAAAACAAACCTACTACCAAACCCTTCCCTCCCTACTCCAAACCCACTCGAAGCTCGATATAGTCTTTGATAGGAATAAATTTCACAAAACATCATTTTATGTTTAATATATTTATTGAGAACATGAAAAGATAAGGATATTTTGATGAGACAACAATAATATCATTTTATTAGATAAATGGGAAAGGACAAAGTACTCATAGTATTACCATGGTTAACTATGTTTTCCATCCACCATTTAGAATGTGACAACTCATCAAATTTAACTCAAACAATGCCAAGCCATCCCCAGGGGATGATGTCACCTTCTGAATTGTGATTGCCTCTTATAAAGTTAATTTTGATAGTACATTTTTTGTTTTGTGGCCTATTTTAGACCTCAAAATTCCCTTAATTTGAAATGTCTATAGTTGTGACATTGTCTACATCTAAAGGGTATACCTTCATAATCAAGTGTTAATTGATATCTAATTGTACCTCTCTCAATAACCAATTCCTTTGTCATGCCTTTGCTAGTTTATACACCCACTAATCTTCTGGTCATCCCAAAGTATCAAGTATCCCTAAAAGATAAAACAACTTCATAATATGAACCAAAGGAGTGTTAGAAATAAAGAGATGTGCTCATTTTTCCATAGACAATATAGCAATAGTGTCACCCTACCATAGGCTAAAGCCACCCCGAGCACCTTAACCTTGACAGATAGAATAATTCCAGAAGAAAACCCTTAGAACCAATAGCCAACCAAGGTAACATACTTCTCTCCAAAGCTAGCACACCAAGCAGAGAGTCCAAACCATAACCGAAGACCAAAATCCCAGTTGCAGTAGCTGCAGTTGCACTCCAAAACTTGTGCACCACTAGTCTATGTGAGTTGTGAGAATGTGTGTCAAATGAACTCTAGTGCCCTCTTATTTATAGTCTTCCAAGTGACCTAACTGGGCCGACTTGTACTTATGGAGGATAATAATATAATATAAATTATTATGTTGAGTTGACTTACCTTCTAGGGTTTCTACACATTTGTTTAGGGTTTCTCTTGCTCCCTAAAATATTCTAGTCTCGTCAAAGGTTACACGTAGAAGTTAATACCTCTCGCAGCTACCATAATATCAACACTCACTCCTAGATAGGGAGGTATTAAATGAAATGGTCTTGAGCACAATCATACCATTCAACGGGTAGCATCATCATAGACACATAGGCTATCCCGTGATCACGTAGATCAACTCACAAGCAACATCATCACTATCAGTATAATATGATAGCATCAATTGCATCATCTCTCGAATCCATACTCCATCTGAGTAATCGGGCATGATGTTGAATAAGTCACTCACTCCACAAAGTCATACAAGGACCATTCTTCTAATCTGGACATATGTCCTAAAAGAATGGTTGCCCCAATAGATTCTGAAATCCACGCCATGGGCTACAGAGACCATTCCTACAGGAATATCAATATCGGGTTATTTTCTAATCAGGTCATATGTACCATAGAGATCCATCTCTATGTATATGCCTTAGAAAATATCAATCATGAACCATTTTCCTAATCGGCCTACAATCTGTGCCTTAGAAAAATACCAGTCTGTGATACATCAACAAACTGTCAAACTGGACTATTCTCCACGGAGAGAATGTCTATCCACCAACAATTTGTTCTGTCTGGATCATTCTCCACTTGGAGAATGTCTATCCACCAACACACTAACTATCCATCTATCTGGCAATCAACTCCAACACTAGTGGTAGTCTCCATGGCACTTAGATAGTAGCATATTGCTACTATAATTCCATCCAATAGAACACAATTGTGTCTATCCATAATAGTATACAACTAGTATCAAGTGGTACACGACCACTCCTAGTAGCACACGACTACTAATGAGTGACACACAGTCACTACCAGTGGATCACATCCACCACATTAGCATACAACTACTGTATAGAGACATATAGTCTCCATAACAATCATATCATCTTATATCAACATGCATAAATAATATCATGATACAAACTGAGTCATTTGGGCCATTCTTCCACTCACATATGTGAGACCTGGAAGAGAATCTGCCCTCAGAAAGTAAAACATCATCCATGGTCTATCTGGACTATTCTTCCCAATCATAGAAGAATAATTGTCCTTGATTTCTGAGACTAGACCATTCACCTAACTGGGCCATTCCTCTGGCACTAATCATAGTGCAACCTGGACAGAATGAGTATACCCTAGGTAATGTTTGTCCCTGATTGTTGAACTTGGACCATTCACCTAATTGGGCCATTCCTCCAACACTAATCACAGTGCAACCTAGAGAGAATGATTCTGCCCTAGGGATGATTCTCTAGACCATTTCCTATGGAAATGAATGTCCCTCACCAACCTCCTATAATGGACCATTCTTTGAAACTGCTCACAACTATGAACTTCAAAAGAATGACTGCCCGGAGAGGTGGGCCATTCTGCTTGACCACTACTCAGAGTGACTGCTAAGAAGAATCGTTGTCTATGGTACATCAACAATCTATCAATCCATTTTCATTACAAAAATAATTGTCTAATCTGGACCATTTTCCGAACTGGAAAATACTCGTTCGTTAGAAATCTTGGGCCACTTTCCGGACTGGAAGGTGACTGCCCAACCTGGACCATTTTTCGAATTAGAAAATGAATGCCCATATATCAATAACATATCCATACTCCCTCCCAACACGGGAGTAATCACTTCCTTTTCCAACAATAAAGTCATCTCCACGAGTACCATCTTGTCCCTTAAGTGCACAAACTTTTCATCTTGGACAGGCTTTACCAAAATATCTACTATCTGCTCATTTGTGGAGATATACTGGAGAACCACTTCTCCCCTCTAGACTCTACCATGGAGAAATAAATACTTGATATCAATTTGCTTCGACCTATCATAGAACACCAGGTTCTCTGAAAGCTTCATACAACTTTGATTATCACAATACATCATAGTTGAATCCAACACCTGATCAAATAGTCCATAAACCGGCTTATGGAGCCACACTGATTTCGTACAAGAATCACAAGCTGCAATATACTCTGCTTCTGCAAAGCTGAGTGCAACAGACTTATGTTTCCTACTGGCCCATGACATCGTGGCAAAGCTTTAACTGAAACGTATCCAAGTAGCACTTCTTCTGTCAACTGCACTCCTCACACAATCTGAATCGATAAGTCCATGTAGTTGTATATCATAACTCAAACGTCCCACAAAGAAAATATCTGGTTGAGTATTCTTCAAATACATTAATGAGCCAATCAATTGTTGATACAGAGACGGGTCTACTAGATCATAGTCTCTCGACTTATTCAGATTTATCATCATGGGAGCTTGCCATGGATTTGAAATCCATCATCCCGGACTTCTAAAGAATCATTTCAATACACTTCCTCTGTCATAGGAAGCTTTCACCACGCTTTTGTTGTACACTAGGTTGCTTAAATCCATACAAGGTCTTATTTTATATTCAGACATGGGTCTCTTTCTAGTATACCTCAAAACCTTTAGATTGTTCTATATGTTTCTCCTTCAATTACTATATTGAGAAGAACAATATTTACATCCATCTGATGTAAACTCCAACCCATGGATATTGCAGGAGATATAATGGCTCAGATAGAGGTATGTCTGGTTACTGGAAGAAGTTGTCATTGTATTCTTCTCCCTCGTTCTGGGAGAACCCCCTAGCCCTGAGTCTCGCCTTGTATCTATCAATGCTTAAGTCTTTTTCACAATTTCTCCCATACATTTCTCTTCATCACAACTTCCTTCCACTCCTTCAAACTGGTTCAATTTGTTGTTCTGATGTTTCTTTCTTTCTTGGAATCTTCATGTTCTTCCTCATGTTTCTCTTTAATGTTGGAGTCCATGGAATCTTCTATAGATTCCACGCCCTTCCTAAAGGTTCCAACTTTTTCCTTTCACCATAGGAACATAAATGTAGATGGACAACTAGGAATATTCAAGGCTTCTTTTCGAAGAAGACTTCTTCCAGAGTCAAGTTGAACACATGTTGTTTATCATGGCTGCTACTTCCAATGAAGAACATGGACAGATACTTCATAGTATTCATGGATTCTTCAATGGATCATATTATTAGGGATTAACTCCCTTCTAATCCCGACTTCATGCCTGAATGAGCAATATACATGCTCTTCTTTTGGAATTATGTAATCAGCTCCCTCAAACTGAGAGAGTCCATGCTCTCGTCTACATCCTTCTTGCTTTCTGCAAAGTGTGACAAGTTTGTTCTAGTTTCCTCTTGATTACTGACTTTTTTATGAGTCTCTTCAAGTTTGTTTATGTTTGTTCTTATTGTTGCCCATCCAGTAGTTGTTGCAAGCTTTGTGTCATCCTTATAAACTTCTTCTATGACATCCTCTACAAAGATTGTTCTTCAAACATATTTCACATGGGTACCATCCAGAACAAGAACAACAAGAGAAAACGAGAAATATCTCTCTAGAGAAAATGGTAGTTCATCTTGCAAACAAGTACAATAGGCATCTATATCAATGGTATTCATATGAAATCAAGTATTCATTGCACCTAGCAATAATATAACCTTTCAAAGACTATTTTTGTAATGTAGCAACTATCACCCTTGATATACATAAATTTGAAGCTTAACAATTTAATCAAACCTGGAACCTAAAGCGTCACTTGCTATGGAGGGTGCGCTTGTTCTTCTGAATGCACTTTGAAGTCTTGTAGCATTGTCCAACTTGTCTTCCAATGTGAAACTAGATACCATCTTGACAAGAAGATATTAGAAATTGAATCTAAGGATTCAATGATTAGAACAAGCTAGAAACTCTAGAATTTCAACTTTGACCATGTTATAACCCTATGTTTCATAGGATCAACTGGTGACTGTAAATTTTTACTCTTGTTGTATTTTTTGTTGTAAATAATATTTCGTTCTGCAAATTATTTTTGAAAGAAAAGAAAAAGAAAGAAAATAAAAGAAAGAAAAGAAAAAGAATAAAAGAGGGCATAAAATAAAATGGATAAGGCCCCATGTAATAAGGATAGCTTGATCCATACAGTCTAACCATGGTCAAGTATTTTTGAATTTATGTTGATAGGATTAGTGAATAAATCTTGGCTAAATTGTTTAATCTTAGCCAGGTAGATAGATTAGTTAGTGAATAAATTTTATCAAACTGTTTAAACTTGATCAAATAGCCCCAGGGTAGAGTAATTTTTATCCCAACAACCTAATCTAGGTTAAATGAGTTGGGCAAATAGATTAGAACATAGGTTAGTTGCCTTTTTCTTTTCAATAAAACAAGCACAAAGTTGGGTGAGGATCTTTGTTTCGATGTTAGAAGGTTGTGTTCTAACCCCTTAGTGGCAAAGGATAGCTCTAAGTTTTCAGGAATATAGGGTAGCATAATAGGCAAGGCATTTTTAGAGACACTGCAGTTGGACCTCAGTATCCAACATGAAATCAAGTATATTTTAATCACCAAGCCAACTTTCGCCAAATACACAGAGATGGATGAGGTATATTGAAGTTTTCTCAAAGTCACCATTCCTAATCAACAGAGATGGGACGATCTATGTGACTTGATTGACTAGAAGATGCGTTGAATGTACAAATTAGCACGCGGAGTAGTCAAAGTCAAGTTGATGACTCACCAACAACTTTCCCCAGAAATCAGCATGAAGAATCCGACAGATCATTAGCAATTCCTATATTTTTTTATTTTGTTATCTAGTTAGTTAGATTTGGATTATACCACGTCTTGATCATTAATGACAGGATTGTTTGTAATCTTTCTTATAAATATTTCAAAATTCGAAGTACTGAGGGTTGATCTTTACGCCCAAGAAAGCTGTAAGCACTGTTATCACTGAAATTTCGTCTGCACAGGGCGACAAGAACTCTGCATCGTCAAAACAAGACTGGAGTCATTCATGGCACAAGATTAATTCCACAGCATTGCAAAAGGGTAAAAAACTATACAAAATGACCAAAAATTTGAAGGGTGCTTTACAAAACCCGGGTGCGCGCGCATATGCGCGTAATAGCAACGTACAATGCGCGCTTCAGCGCACGATGCACGGCTGTTGGGCAAAAAACCCGCGCGCCTGCTAAACGACACATTTATTAAATTGGTCGGCCTCCCAACCACTAATGGATCGGCTCCCAAGTCAATTTGACACCAAATCCGAGCTCAATCTACGTGGGAGGGCTGGTCAAAGACCTAATTGTGCCCTAAAGAGCCCCTCTTCACATTCAAAAGAGGTTGCATAATAACCCAATGCTTGGCTATAAAAAGCCATGAATGACCACCATTTCTTCAA
>JZKD02S1686739.1:654815-677495 GCA_000966675.3 Picea glauca
TCTAGCTTTGCAGCCATGGGCTAATAGTGTAGAATGCAAGGCCGCAGAGTAGGTATATTCTACCACCTTCTTATAGTGCCTTAGACTCTTTATCATGTATTTAATCTCTACTTATAGGAAACATTGGCAGGAGTGCACCATTAATACCACTTTGAGATCAAGTTCTAATAGAATAACCAAACAACCAACCTGAAAAATCACCAAACAACATGGGATCAAATTTTGTTTTGTTTTCCTCCAAGATTATAGTTGATATCATGGAATAGACAACAGATTTAGTGCCTCTATATTGAGAGAGAAAGCATATGTTAGCCCTGTAGTCTAGAGTGTTATGAGCCGGGGGAATGTTATGAGCGAAAAGAAGAGGACGATTGTCAAGGGCTACATCAAGCCTCTCTTGCCAACCACTAAGCCTGAAATTATTGAATCTGACAAGATAGTTAGGTAGGAGGAGTTATGTCAAGATTAACAAGTGAAAGTAGGTTAATTGAATGCAACCAAAGAGAAACCCAATATTGCAATAACACAGTGACAAGTGCACAAAAACACCCAACCACAAATTATCCACATAACAGATGCACAAATGCTCATAAAAGAATGAAATGTCAATCACAAAAGAATGCCAAAGATATAGGTTCCCTTAGGCATAAATCACTTAAGAGAGATCAAGAAGATCACAAGATGATGATGTACACATGAGAGTTGTGGTGTATTTACACACAACTCAAGTAGGGTGAGGGGTTGATGAGCCTATGTATACAAGTTTGACTATGTTGGCCTTAACCAATCTATATTATTAGAATAAATTATAATAATTTATCTAATGATGGTCTTACCAATGATAAAAAATACATTAATGATACACATGAGTGTGTCATGGCCACATGTGAATACTACACCCACAATTCTAACACCCCTTCTTAATTTGAACTAGGGTCATAGGGGGAAATCATTATATCACAAGATTTGCATTCCCTCTTCAATGTAGAACAAGGTTATCACCCCCCTAAACTCCACATGGCTCCCTAAAAAATCCATTAGATGACTTGAGGGAAATATCTTGGTACTTTGTAGCAATTTCAACCACCTGAGTAATAATAGCTTGAGGTGGAGGTGGAACAGTCTCTTGATAACACTTAGGACCAACAAGAAACTTAGATGCATCAACAATGGTGGAGATAGCCCACTTAGGTAGAGGATTTGGGAGAGACGGAGGGAGACTAAATAGATGGCCCTCCCAAGAAGCCATCATCATCATCATTATCATTGTCATCATTATTGATTTTCACATTGGATGAAGGAGGATTGAAAGGAGCATTCTAAGAATAAACGATGATTGGCATGAGGCCGGATGAATCATCAATCTCATTGGCCCTAGTTATCTATCCAATCACTGTATATGGAGTTCTCGAAGGAGAATTCTAATAAGTAGAAACATCACACTATAACGGTGAGAGATCCTGAAACACGTGGAAGGAATCATCCAAAGGAAGACCTTCATCATAATATGAGGAGGAACAATCCATGAAAGCACACCGGGAATCATTTGAAAGGAGTTTTGGGAGAGATCCTGGTAGACTGTGAGTAAGAAATTCATCGAAGGGTGCCTCTCTATATTCAACCACCCTATGAGTGGTGGGATCATAAAGGTGATAACCCTGAAAATTTGCATTGTAGTGAATCATAGCATTGTAGTAGGATTTTGGAGATGCTAATGTGTTTCGCCTTCGTTAGGAGCATAAGTCCATGCACTAGATCCATAAATTTTGAAATGTGAAATAGAAGGTTTGTTTCCATACCATTTTTCACAGGGAATTATACATGTGACAACATGAGTAGGTGTTCTACTGATGATATGAACTATGCAAACAATTATGTCTCCCTAGAATGTAAACTTCATTTTATTGGAGTGAAGCACATGGTGAGCCATCTCCATAATAGCCTTATTATTTTGTGGAGTTTAAGGAATAGTTCTTTGGTAAGAGATTCCTTGAGTTATGATAAATGAGTGAAAATCATTGCAATTATATTCACCTCCACCATCAATCCCGAGACAATATATCTTCTAGATGCTTTGATTTTTCAGAAGAGCTAGAATTCCCTAAAATCCCCAAACACCTCATATTTAGATTTATTGGTGTATACCCAAAGAAAGTAGGAAAAATCATCAATAAAGGTGAGTAAATACTTGCCTCCCCCATTAGAAGGTGTATCCATAGGCCCACAAATATCTGATCCAGGTGGATATTGGTGGCCACATACCTATTCCAACTGGCTCCTCTTGACATTTTTTAGTTCAACATGTTCTTATGTACTTGTTTGTAATTGTGGGTTATACACTTTTGAGTTCGTCTGAAGCCCTACACATATTCTAGGTGGATATTGGTGGCCTCCCATTTAATCCAACTGGATTATTTTGTATGTTTTCATGTCAACATATCTTGTTGTACTTCCAAGGCTGTTTTAGGGCCCTAAACAATGTTTTTTTGTCTCTCCATAGTCAAAATGTAGACAGAGTCAGAGTTTGATTGTGTAATGTGTATTTCTCGAAAAGACCTTTCCAACGGGCTATCAAGCGCCTAAAACAGAGGTCGTATTCAAAAGTTACGACCCAGGGAAGTTGAGGTACCAACTTACCCATAGGGGCCCACAAAACTTTTGGTGTTTCATCTCTTAAGGTTAGGTTTTTGGATGTCTAGGGTTTTGGAATTCATGAGTAATATTAAAAAGGCCTCTGGAGCCTCATTGTAATCATTATGCTCAAACGAATGCACATAGCAGCCACATCTCTTCTCAGAGATAGCTACCACCATTCGAGCAAGTGTTTCAGTTATGCAGTTTTACAGTTTCAGCCTATTTCATTTATTCAATAAAAGATATTGTTCACTGGATATATGTGTTGTTCTTCATATCTATGTGTTTATTGTATTCATTCTATTAATCCATTTGTTCCACTCCTAAATCCAGGTCAGTGGTATCAGAGTGGTCTGCTCTTCATTTATTTTTCTTCGTGCATATCCCCGACAAGATCTAGGCCCAAGAAGTTGGGACTCGAACCAATCAAGTCATTGCAAGATCGGTTGTGCCGAGCCCCACAAGATCGGGTTTCCTTTTAAAATGTTGCTCGAGGAAGCCCTTGCATGACAAAGAAAAGAAATGTTGGACAACTTTGCGCAGACACTTCGACGACTTCCCACATGAGAAACATCTTCATCAAGCGACCATGCAACCCCCTTCAAGGTAGAGGTAAATTTTGATATTCCATTATTTGAACGACTAATATATGTCAGTGTTGTAGATAAATGGTTGAATCTGCTTGAAGGGTATTTTTCGGTCCACAATTTTTTCGATAGGGAAAAGTTTACTTTTTCACTCCTCAAGGTCGTCCCCCATGTTAAGGACTGGTGGGACACTTACTCTGAGCAAAGGTCCATAGAGGAATATGAAATATTTGTGTTTGACCCTACATGGGATTCCTTCCGGGATGCCATTAAATAACAATACTACCATGTTGGAAGCTACGAGGACCAATACACCAGATGGACCACCCTGCGTTAAGAAAGGGACTAGACAACACCATATTTCACCAATATTTTCCATACCCTCCACACTAAATTGGGTATCAAAGACTTTGAGCGACATATGGTGCTCAAATACCGTGGTTGTTTGCATAGATAAATTCAAATAGAAATGGAGTTTCTGGACATAGCCTCATTGGTTACGTATTATAGATATGTTGTCAAGATCGAGCAAAAATTTAAGCAGAAGAGTCAAGAGTTTGGATATGTAAACTCCTCACAGCCGAAGCACGGAAAAGGTGGCCCCAAACCACATAACAAGGGACATAGCAAAGATGGATAGTCTCAGGACAACCAGTCCAATCCACAACACAAGAATGGCAATGAGAAGATGAAGAAGGACACACGAAAATGGTGTGGATACCATAAAATCCCTTGGCACAACACTAAAGAATGTCTCTCCAAGAAGTCACTCATGACCAAGCTGAAGGCTTCTAAGTCAAAGGTCAATTCTGATTTTGAATCAAATCTAGAAAGAGGGAAGCAGATTATCAGTGTTGAACCCAATGCCACTGTCACTACCACCGAAGTCCAGCTAAGCGAACCAGAAGAACCAGAGTAAGGGGAACACCTCTTTCACTCACAGATGTGGGTAAAGAGGGTTCTTCTTCATTCATTGTCGATAGTGGCAGTCAAAAGAAATTGATCTCAATAGAGGTCGTCAAGTGGTTGGACCTACCAACGAAACTGCACCCACAACCCTACATTATCAACTAGCTTCACCAAAGATGAGATCTTTGTGTCAGCCAACAGTGTCGTCTGCCCTACAACATCAAGCCTTTCAAAGATGAGGTATTGTGTGATATTGATCCCCTTGAATTTTGTGATGTTCTTTTAGGACAACCATATTTATGGAAGTTTCATTTTGTGTATGAGTCTAGACCCCACAGTGTTATTATTACTTTGGGTAGACAATTTAACAGGATACCAGAGGTAGCGCCACCTACTGCCTACCGTTATTTCTTTAATATCTTCTAAGCAATGCAGTAAGGTCATTTCATAGATTGGGAAGTTTGTTTGCTTTGTGATCCTTGCTCATAGTAAGTAGAAGGTCACTACCACATCTGTGGCCTCTACACAGAGCCTCTCTTTGCAACACAAGCAAGTGGACGGGATCGTGGAAGAGTACAGAGACATATTCTCCTCACCCAGCAAGGTACCGATGCACTGCCAAGTCAAGCATCCAATTGATATAACCCCTGGTGCACCTCTGCCTAATGTACCGGTCTATCATCACTAACTAATGGAAAATGAAAAAATCAAGCGTCGTATCCAAGATCTTATTCAAAATGGGCACATCAAACCCAACTCCTCCCCTTGTGGAAGCTCGATTGTACTTTTGCAGAAGAAGGATGGGACCTCGCGACTCTGCATTGATTATAGAGCATTAAACAAAAACATAATAAAAAATCGATTCCCAATTCCCAGGATTGATGACCTTCTTGACCAAATCAAGGGGGAAAAGTTCTTCAACAATATTGACCTAAAGTCTGGCTACCAATGGGATCCCATCGAACCAACTAATGTATGGAAGACAACTTTCAAATCTAAATAAGGTCTCTTTGAATGGTTGGTCATGCCCTTTGGCTTAACAAATGCACCAACCACCTTCATGAGGTTGATGGATGATGCATTGAGATCCTTCACTAACTATTTTATGGTGGTATATTTGGATGACATCCTCATCTTCAATAGAACTTGGGAGGAGCACATGCGACATAGTCAACAGGTTTTGAGCACTCTGCGATAGCACAAGATATATGCCAAATTGGAAAAATGTTCCTTTGGCATGAGCAGGGTCCAATACCTGGGCTAAATTGTTGATGAGCATGGGGTACATGTTGATTCCGCTAAGATCCAAGTCATCTATGACTGGCCAGCCCCGACCACGCTTACCGATCTTCAGAGCTTCTTGGGACTGGCCAACTTCTACCGACGGTTCGTGTTGGGATTCTCCCATATTGCATGGGCCCTTAGCCATGTGACCAAGGGATGTGGCAGGGAAAAGTTTGTGTGGGGGAAGGAAAAATGATGAGCATTTGATGATATGAAGCATCACTTGTGCTTAGCTCCAGTACTCTCCTTGTTTGATCTGCAACAATGGTTCGAGATTGAGACTGATGCGTCTTATTATGCTATAGGATCAGTTCTCACTCAACACGGTCACCCGGTGGCATACCATAGTGAGAAAGTCTCAGATATTGTCCATAAATACCCCACCTATGAAAAGGAAATGTATTCCATTGTACAAGCATGTCCTCAATGGAAAAATTACATTCTAGGAAAGGAGAGGATCATCCACACTGATCACAAGTATTTGCAATTCATACAGACACAGGGGAAGTTGTAGAACGATCACCATCAGAAGTAGTCCACCTACCTACAATAGTTCCATATCAACATCAAGTATAAGACAGGGAGCACAAATCGTGTCGTTGACTACCTCAGTCGGCCTCACGTGGATTCACTCACCATTGTGCTCCATTCCTATGGACATGAGGCATCTGAGTGGCCCCAACTTTATCATCAAGATTCGAACTTCACCACCACCTATCAGGTCTTGGGTATAGGCGCGACTATCACCTATTTTCACATTCAGGAAGGGTTTTTATGTAATATGGGCCATCTCTATGTTCCTACAAGTGAGTGTGCAAAGATGATTTGGGAATCCCACTATATTCGGATGGGAGGACATTTTGGCATGGAGAAAACTATGGTCTTTCTCCAGATATATTTTTATTGGCCAAAACTTTGACAGGACGTCAGCAAGTATATCAGTTCTTGCACTGCATGTGCCATTGACAAGCCAACCATCAAGAAGCAAGGCTTATACACCCCTCTTCCTAACCTCGAGAAGCCTTGGGAATCCATCTCTATGGATTACATGTTTGGCCTTCCATCCACCAAGAAAGGCAATAATTGTGTATTTTTTGTCATTGATTGGTTTTCAAAGATGGCCATCCTCACAACCTGCAAGAAGAAAATCACAGCGACAAATATTGCCAAGAACTTCTTTGTACACCTGTGGGTCCACTTTGGGATACCATAGACCATCATCTATGATTGGGACAACAGGTTCCTCAACACATTTTGGTCAAGTATCTAGTCACTGTTGGACACCAAGCACACTAAATCCACTGCTTTCCACCCCAAAACAGACGGTCAAATAGAGGTTTTCAACCAGATGATTGTGCAAATCCTGTGCATGTACAACTCTAAGCATCCACTTACATGGGATGCGAGTATCCCCCATGTTCAACACAGTTACAACATGGCTCTCCATAGCTCCACCGACCATAGCCCATTTCAGGTGGGATTGGGATTCCAACCCTTGGGTCCCATTGATGTTGCACTACCTCTTGAAACCACACAGACAGAATCTTCCCATGTTCAGTCTGAGATCGAAAAATCCACCAAATTCATTGAAAAGATTCGGCACATCCGCCAACAGGTCCATGAGATTTTGCAGAAATCCAATGCTATGTACAAGCAGTGTCATGATCAGCATAGGGTACCACACTAGTTTCATGTTGGATACAAGGTTTGGTTACATTTGTAGAAGGAGCGCCTTACATATCCCCATCGGAAGCTCCACCCACTTCGCTATGGGCATTACACCATCACCAAGGCTATGGGTAGCAATGATTTTGAGATCAACACTCCACCCTTCCTTGGCTTGCACCTAGTGTTAAATGTGGACCTTCTTCAGTCATATTTTCCACCATTATTGGACACCTCAGAGATCGCAGAACAACTGACACCAACATAGCTCAAACCTGAGTGCATGGAACATGCATACACTAATCAAATAGTGGACACACAATCACTCGCCAGCAGAGGATCCAACTTTATCAGGTTGTCAAGGCAGAGCAACTCCCCCACCAAGGAAAGTGGCTCAACCGGGGCTAAATTCAAAAAAAGTTTCCTCGCCTGATGGGGGAACTTAACGCAATGGAGACCATTGCTTCCTAAGGGTGGAGGACTGATCCAGGTGGATATTGGTGTCCACCCACCTATTCCAACTGGCTCCTCTTGACAATTTTTAGTTCAACATGTTCTTTTGTACTTATTTGTAATTGTGGGTTCTACAATTTTTGGGTTTTCTAAAGCCCTACACATCTTCGAGGTGGATATTGGTGGCCTCCCACTTAATCCATTTGTCTTATTTTGTATGTTTTCATGTTTTCACATCTTGTTGTACTTCCAGGTCCGTTTTGGGGCCATAAACAATGTTTTTTTGGCTTGCCATAGTCAAACTGTAGACAAAGTTAAATTTTGATGATGTAATGTGTAGTTCTCGAAAAGACCTTTCCAACGGGCTATCACCCTCCTAAAACGGAGGTCATATGCAAAAGTTACGACCCTGGGAAGTTGAGGTACCAACTTACCCATAGGGGCCCACATAACTTTTGGTGTTTCATCTCCTAGGGTTAGGTTTTTGGATGTATAGGGTTTTATCATTCATGAGTAATGTTAAAAAGGCCTATGGAGCCTCATTGTAATCATTTTTCTCGGATGGATGCGCGTAGCATCCACATCTCTTATCAAAGATAGCTACCACCATTCGAGCAAGTGTTTCAGTTCTGCAGTTTTACAATTTCAGCCTATTTCATTTATTCAATAGAAGATATTGTTCATTGAATATTTGTGTTGTTCTTAATATCTCTGTGTTTATTGTATTCACTTTGTTAATCAGTTCGTTCCACTCTTAAATCTTGATCAATATCACTATGAATCGGTACAACGGGTCGAGAAGCTTGCCTCACTTTGTCTTTAGGAAATGACTCTTGATCATGCTTCCTCAATACACACCCATCACAGACACCATGAGATGGTTCAATCTGTGGAATCTAATCAACCATATGTAGTCAACTCATGTGTCACAAAGATCCATATTTGGTGGGATTGACACGTTGATTATATAGCATGTCGATGTCATTGACATTGGCTACCATAACAACACACTCATTTCTCTTTGAGGAAAGAGTCTTTCCTACTATGCACATATGATCAAATTCATCACGATATCTTGAGGCAACCACCTTGAAACTATCATTGATGTCATTTACAACACATTGATATAGCTACAATTCCACCATTTGATTGGAGTGTGTAATGTGGTAGATAGAAATAGGGTTCGGTCCAACACCTAGAAAATGAATAACAACTCTTAAATTCGATGTATCAATGATGAAATCACCACAATTGCAACTTGTAAGGTTGAATTGTTAACGGTAACTGATTTCTCTCCATTATGTTTGTTGTCTATAATTAGATAGAATGTGTTCATATTTGGTCATATGTTAGTTAGTTGCAAAATCAACAATCCACCCTTGTTGAGAAGAGGAGGACCAATATGTAGTATGCACTACTAGATGTGCATTATGAGAAGACCCAACTTTTTCATTGAAAAGCTTTCCAACACCTATTATAGATCTTGCAAGCTCTTTGATTTTTTATGACAAGCAAGGCATGACTTAAAGAGATTACCTTCCTTATGACAATAGTTTCATATGAGTCTCATATTCTTATAGGATTTTGAATGTTTCCCTTTATTCTGATCATACTCATATTTAGAAGGGATCGATATAGCCTTTCATTGGGATTGATCTTAGGAAGTAGTTCACCCATATTCTTCAACGTTGGATAAGATGAGAAAAAACCTCCTCGAGATGAGTTGTAGCACCCTGGAAAAATTAAGGGATACTATAAAATATAATATAAAAGGTCTTGAATGCTAAAGGTTGATTATTCTAAACAATACTTGCACATTTTGAATCTAATTCTACCTTTCCTCCTAAATTTATGATGTTATCCTTTATATTTTTAAACTTTGAAATGTACTCTTCAACAATGTTGAAGTCAACCATCATGAGATTTGAATGTTTGGTTTCTAGTCAGTTGACTTGAGTGGTATTCATTGTTCCAAAGAGATTCTTGATTGTGTCCCAGATTTCATTTGCACCTTTGTTGTCCTTGGTATGATGAACTATATCTGGCTTGACATATAGAGTGATAATCCCAAGAGCTTCATCCTTCTTTAAACATATAAGGACATAATTGTTGTCGTTGAAAACAGAAAGGGGTTTCACCAAATACATCCATAAACCTTTTCTTTGAAGGGCAATGACTTTATCCATCGAAGTATGATAATTATCCCCATTCAATCAGGGAAACATCCACTTTTAATTCTTTAGGCTTAGTAATAACAAGATGAAGCCTCCTATGAAAGAAATAAGTCGTTTATATTTCTCCTTTATAGAACCAAATGGTAAAACCCTTAGGTAACCATAGGGTTAGCCTTGAATAAGAGTTAAAAGACCTTATCAATACCCAAGGAAACCTTAGAAGAAAGGAATTGGCTTTAGAAAGGGATTATACTTCTAGAAAACCTAGAAAAAATCCCAAAAAGGAGATGATCCAATAAAGTTTGTAGTCATGAGAGAACTTGAGTGATGCCACTAGCATATAATTATTGGATCAACTATAGAATTGAGAACATAAGGTTCACACCCACTCTAATACCATGTTGAGATTCACAAGCGAAAGCAAGAGAATTGAATGGAACCAAAGACAAACCCAAATTCTATAATAACCCATTCATAAGTATTAGAATAATGTTGATGTGATCGTTTCACAGTAGACAATGCTACACCATTGTTACCCATCCATAGGCATAAAGCCACCCCGAGCACCTTAACCTTATGACATAAAAAATGATTATGGGAAGCCACACCATAACCCACAGATGACTAAGAGAGAGAGTGCACCTTCTCTAAAGGTAACGCACAAGATAAAGATACCAGAAAGATTGAATAAGAGAAAACTTCCCAACTGCAATTGTTGTTTCTTCTCCTCCAAAATTGCACATTGTTTCTGGTTTTGTGGGTGACAGTGGATGAAAAAATGAGCCAAGACGTTCTCTATTTATACTAATATGTCCATTGACTTTTCTAGCTGGGTCGACCTGAATTTCTGGTAATTATATTTTATGTTTATCTTTTTCCTGTGGAGCCGACTGGTCTTTCTGGAGGATAATAAATTAATATTATATATTTTGCTGAGTCGACTTGTCTTCTAGGGTTTTCACACAACTGTATAGGGTTTCTCTTGCTTCTAGAATATTGTATTCTAGTCAAATGTTAGATATGGAAGTTAATACCTCCTGCATCTACCATAATATCAACACTCCCTCTTATCTAGGGAGGTATTAATGGTCTCAAATTCATCCATCCATGTTCACATGGCATGGGAAAGACCTACATGGTCTTGCAAACCGATAGCATCACTAGAGCTACACAGGCTATCTCATGATCACCTAGATCATATTACGAGCAACACCATTACAACCATACAGGCTCTTGACTACGCCACTAGCATACCAGATTGTCTCACTGGTGTAGCAACAACTTAACATACAAGACCATCTCACTGGAGTATCCTATAGCTTGGCATGAATCCTACAACTCGGCACAAGGCCTACAATTCGACATGAATCCTACAACTCGACACGACCTACAACTCGGCACAAAGCCCTACAACTTGGCACGAAGCCTACAACTCGCTAGAGAACACTAGAGATACACCTCCTAGTGTCTATCATGATCATCTTGGGTTATACTCGCATGATGTACTCACTCATGGCTACACCCATGTTGTGATTATCATCATCACTATCAACGTCATCCGGTAGAAATCTGGCATCAAAACATATTATCACAATATCCATTAGCCTCATTTAGCTATATTAATGATCCATCTCCACCACCATGTGTCTAGCACCTCGGGTCATTCTTGTTCCATGACAAGAATCATGACCTCATCAGAGCCACATTCACCTCATAGTTGATTCTCTCATAGGATCACTCTGTGAATTCATTTAGCTTGTTTCTATTAGAAACGTGTGTCTAGCACCTTGGGTCGTTCTTGTCCCATGACAAGAATTATAACCACATCGGAGCCACAAACACATCATGGTGATCCTCTCATAGGATCACTCTATGAATGCATTCAACTCGATGTTATCGGACACGTGGAATTTCACCTCAAGCACCTCAAGTCTTCAGTCCATCAAAGACTACGTTGAGGCACATATACTCCGTATGTAGATGTTCCCTATCTCCCCTGGTCTGTTGCCCAGTTCCTATGGAGATAGATTCATCCTGATGCTTATTGGGGATACTCACCTACTCGTGAGTTAACTACTCACCTACTCATGAGAGTTTCAAGGCCCTATGTAATCCACACATAGGATATCTAGCAACAACTCGAATCTTCAATCCGTTGAAGATTACATCTGGGAATATTCCCACATGATCAAGTTCGTCTGATCAATATTGGAATATCGACATGATGTTGCAATCATCAATACTCCCCAGGGAAACATTTTTATTCCTTCCAATCTTGTCCCAGACAGAGGCTTAGTGCAAATGTCAGCTATATGCTCATCTGTGGATAAGTGATGGAGACTCACTACTCCCTCCTGCACCATGTATCTGATGAAGTATTGCAATATCCTTCATCTCAAACTCTGAAGTCAACTCCCTCTATCTGAGAGAATCCTCAGAGCATGCTTTTGTTTGTTGCATGCCCCTTTGCATCTTGCAAAGTGTCACAAAACTATGTTGGCTTCTTCTTGATCATTGACTCCCTCTGAGTCTGACTCCCTCTCAAAATGATTTCTTATGACCTGCCTGAAACAATAAACAAGAAAAACAAAATCTCCATGGCATCCTTCATGGGAGATGTCCTTCTTGAAGTCTAGGTCAGTAACCAAGAACATCTCCTAAAGGATATCAACTTCATCTTGTAAATAATAAGCATTTACTAAGTGGTAATCTTATCAATATTCAACTAAATATTTGACAATAACAACAATGATAGAACTTAAAAGATTGCTATTGTCCTGAAATTAAAATATCAAACCTGGTATGCAAACCTGCAGTCTGGCTATTATCCTACTTGAGTTTCTTACGAGACAAGTATTATTTCCAACATGTCCTTTGTACTTAAGATAATATGCTTTCTTGACAGAAATTTGAGTTAGAGAATACAGTGCAAATAAACTCTAAAATATCAAACTTAATCAATATAAAACTTTGACCAAAGTCAACTTATAGATTTAACTTTGACCATAGGTTAGTATAATAATCATAACTTCAATAGATCAAAAAATATAACTAGATGTTCATAAGATTACAATAATGCCATAACATCTAGAGACATATCAAAAATCAAACCTGGAGTATGATGTTCCTCCCTCTGGATCTACGATTGTTGCTTGGACAAAAATACCTTATCCTACAAAATAACCCTTAAGACAATGATACAGTTTAAACATATATAATTACATACCTCCAACAACAGTGATAAGCAATGGCACCATCTGACAGCAGTGACAAGCAACGACAACTTCAACTTGATGGATCAATAATCTGAGAGAACCAGTAGGTGCACTAGGATAGGGTGCATTGATATAAGGCAAGATCAACCTCAACATCCTCTAATATATATTGCTCAACAATTTTGACAAGGAAAGTTGTGCAGTGGAAACTACAGTGCTAGGGGTAGAAACCCTAAAAATTCAAACTTATCAAAACTACAATCTGACAGCACCAGGAGGTGCACTGGGTTAGGGCGCACTAGGATAACCAAAAATTAGTCCCAATACTTCACATAAAATTTCACTAAAACTGGTGTTGCAACTAGTGTTGCAACTGGCACGAAGGAACTCACACTGTAATTAGCTTGACAAAGAACTGCGGATCTACCTTCTAGTGGTTAGACTATTTCGAAGGTAGTGTGGGGCCATAAACTGTAAGAATAATGTTGATGTGATTGTTTCACCATAGACAATGCTACACCACTGTAACCCATCCATAGGCATAAATCTACCCCTGAGCACCTTAACCTTATGAAATAAAAAATGATTCTAGGAAGCCACACCATAACCCATAGATGACCAAGAGAGAGAGAGAGTGCACCTTCTCCAAAGTTATCACACAAGATAAAGATACCAGAAATATTGAACAAGAGAAAAATGCCCAACTGCAGTTGTTGTTTCTCCTCCTCCAAACTTGTGCGCTATTTTTGGTTTTCTGGGTGAGAGTGAGTGAACAAATGAGATGAGAGAGAGAGAGAGAGAGAGAGAGAGAGAGAGAGAGAGAGAGAGAGAGACCCAAGCACAAATGCACACACAAGAGATGCACAAGTGATCATAAAAGAAAGAAATGCAATTAACAAGATAATGCCAAAGATATAAATTCCCTCAGACATAAAACACTTTATAGGAGAGATAAAGAAGTTCACAAGATGATGATATACAAATGAGAGTTGTGGTGCATTTATACACAACTTAGATGGACACTACCCCCAAGAGGGGTTAATGAGCCTATGTGGACAAACTTGACTAGGTCAACCTTAACCACTCTCTAATATTATAATAAATGTTAATAAATGAGAAAAGGATGGCCTTAGCCATGATTACAAATGAATTAATGATACATATAAGTGTGTTGTGGCTACATATGAAGCTTACACCCATGATTCTAACAAGTTAAATCGCTCACCCATTGGAATTCCTTGGATGTGGCAATGGAGGGAGGAGGGTAACCCTCGTTCCATTTTTTTTTAATAAGACAGACCTAGCCTCGAGGATATTGAATTTAAAGGAAGGAATCACGGTCAGAATTGGGTGATTGATATCGCCTCCTCCATTTCATGTATGAGAAGCTTCCCTTCCTTTAATGAGGTGCATATATTTATAATTTTCTTAGCCTCTAAACTCTTGGTGTGTAAAATTATGAGAGAGGATTTTTTCCTGGTGATGAATTTGTTGATGGATAGGAAGGAGATGTCTCTAGTGCTTCATAGTACATTTATGATGAAAGAGGAGTCCTCCACCATTGTAATCTTCCTAGTAATTATTAGAGTTAGTAAGTGAAGGCATTGAAAGAATGTCAATGATTCTGCCTCATTATTTTTGTTATGCCTATACCCCATACATAAGAAACTTATTTGGTTTCTATGGGATAATAAATCACCCCCCTTTCACTTTCCATCCCTAGTAAGGCTTGTTATTATATTTGTTTTAGGATTTATTCATTTGTGAAGATTATATGTTAGTCTAGGTATAACTTATATTTTATTTATTTTTCCATGGAAAACATTGTGGGGAAACCCAATGGATGTTTCTCCACATTTGTGGATGGAATTCTTGGTAAATCCTTTGTTGTATACTAGTGCACCTAACCTAGGGGGATCTCACCTAGTCACCCGATAGTAGGGAACTAGCCAACTGCCCATAAACATTCGTGAAAACTAATTGAGCTAACCCATTGGGCTAGGTATAACTTATTTATATCTTAGTCAATAAAATTTACGTTCAATTATAGTTTTATCTAGGGAAAAACTTGTGGGATCACCCCTTATTTATCGATATGAATGGTGGCTCAACCATGAAAATACATTTCCAACGGGCTATCATGCGCTTAAAACGGAGGTCGTATGCAAAAGTTACCACAACGGGAAGTTGAGGTACCAACTTACCCATCGGGGCCCACATGACTTTTGGTGTTTCACCTCCTAGGGTTAGGTTTTTGGATGTCTAGGGTTTTTCCATTCATGAGCAATGTTAAAAATTCCTCTGGAACCTCATTGTAATCATTATACTCCCATGGATACGCGTATCATCCACATCTCTTCTCAAATATAGCTACCACCATTCATGCAAGTTGTTTCAGTTCTGTAGTTTTACAGTTTCATCCTATTTCATTTATTCAATAGAAGATATTGTTCATTGGATATCTGTGTTGTTCTTCATATCTTTGTGTTTATTGTATTCAGTATGTTAATCAGTTTGTTCCGCTCTTAAATACAAATCAATGGTATCAGAGTGGTATGCTCTTCATTTTTTTTTCTTCGTGCATGTCCCCGACAAGATTTGGGTACAAGAAGTTGGGACTTAAACCAATCGAGCCTTTGCAAGATCGGTCGTGTTGAGCCCGACAACAAACCATGGGGGACAAAAAGAAAGATGATGGAGAAGGATATCCTTTTAAAATGTTTCTCAAAGAATCCCTTGCGCGACAAAGGAATGAAATGATGGAAAACTTTGCACAGATCATTTGGCGGCTGCCCAAAGGAGAAGCATCTTCATCAAGCGGCCATGCAACCCCCTTCAAGGTACAGGTAAATTTTAATATTCCATTATTTGAAGGAATGATAGATGCGAATGTTGTAGATAAATGGTTGAATCTTCTCGAAGGGTAGTTTTTGGTCCACAATTTTTTCGATAGGGAAAATATTACTTTTTCACTCCTCAAGGTCATGCCCCATGTTAAGGACTGGTGGGATACTTACTTTGAGCAAAGGACCATAGAGGAGTCACCCCTACATGGGATTCCTTCTGGGATTCCATTAAAGAATATTACTACCCTTTTGGAAGCTACAAGGACTAGTACACCAGATGGACCACCCTGCGTCAGAAAAAGGACCAGATAGTACCATATTTCACCAATATTTTCCATACCATGCACACCAAATTGGGTATCAAAGACTGTGAGAAACATGTGGATCTCAAATACCACAGATGTTTGAATAGATATATTCAAACAGAAATGGAGTTTATGGACATTGCCTCAAATGCGGCCCCAACCCACACAACAAGGGACAGAGAAAACATGTCCATTCTCAGGACAACCAGTCCAAGCCACAACACAAGAAGGGTAATGAGAAGACGAAGAAGGACATGGGAAAATGGTGTGAATACCATAAAATCCCTTGGCACAAAACTGAAGAATGTCACTCCAAGCAGTCACTCATGGTCGAGCTGAAGGCTTTCGAGTCAGAGGTCGATTCTGACTCTGAATCAAATCCAGAAGGAGAAAAGCAGATTATCAATGTTGAACCCAGTGTTGCTATCACTACCACCAAAGTCCATTCAAGCAAACCAGAAGAACCAAAGGAAGGGGAACACCCCTTTCACTTACAGAAGTGGGTAAAGCGGGCTTTGCTTCATTTCATTTTCGATAGCGGTAGTCAGAATAACCTAATCTCGGTTGAGGTCATCAAGCGGTTGGACCCGTCGACGACACCACACCCGTAGCCCTACACCATCAGTTGGCTTTGCCAAGGAAGAGATCTTCGTGTTAGCCAACAGTGTTGTCTGCCCTATGACATCAAGCCTTTCAAAGACGAGGTATTGTGTGATATTTCTCCCCTTGAAGTTCCACCAGGTTTCCATCAAACCAACTAATGTATGGAAGAAAACTTTCAAATATAAAGAAGGTCTCTTCTAATGGTTGGTCATGCCCTTTGGCTTAACAAATGAACCAACCACTTTCATGAGGTCGATGGATGATGTATTGAGACCCTTCACCAACTCTTTTGTTGTGGTATATTTGGATGACATCCTCATCTTTAGAAGAACTTGGGAGGAGCACATGCGGAATATTCAGTAGGTGTTGATCACTCTGTGGCAGCACAATCTATATGCCAACATTGTTGATTATCACAGGGTACATGTTGATCCAGCTAAGATCCAAGTCATTTGTGACTGGCTAGCCCCAACCACACTAACTGAGCTTCGGAGCTTCTTGGGACTGGCCAACTTCTACCGACGGTTCGTGTTGGGATTCTCCCATATTGCATGGGCCCTCGGCCAAGTGACCAAGGGTGGTGGCAAGGAAACGTTTGTGTGGGGGAAGGAACAAAAACAACCATTTGATGATCTGAAGAATCGCTTGTGCTCATCTCCAATAGTCTCCTTGCCTAATCTGCAACAATCATTCGAGATTGTGACTTATGCATATGACTATGTTGTAGGCATCATTCTCACTGAGCATGGTCATCCGGTGGAATAATATAGTGAGACACTCTCATATACTATCTAGAAATACCCCATGTATGACAAGGAAATGTATTCCATTGTACAAGCCTGTTGTCAATGGAAACATTACATTCTAGGAAAGGAGACAAATATAATATTAAATAATGAATACAAATATGTAATAACTTTGATATTATATTACCATTATTTATTTTGTTTTTCAAGGAAAACCTTATGCGATCCACTCCTATTATTTACTAGTCAATATTGTGGCTGGTAGTTGAACATCGTTGCATGGATTTATCTATTTAGATTGGGTGGGAAGTGAAAATGACAAAAGAAGTGCTACTTGGATATGTTTCAGTTTGAGCTTTTCCACGATGTTATGGGATAGCAGGAAACAAAAGTTTGTTGCACTCAGCACTGCAGAAGCAGAGTATATTGTAGTTTGTAATGCTTGTACGGAAGTAGTGTGGCTCCGAAAGTTGGTTTCTGGACTGTTTGATCAGGTGTTGGATTCGACCGTGACATATTGTGATGATTAGAGCCATGTGAAGCTTTCAGAGAAACCAGTGTTCCATGATAGGCCGGAGTACATTAAGAGAAAGCATTATATTCTTCGTGATAAATTCCATAAGAGAGAAGTGGTTCTCCAGTATATCTCCATAGATGAGCAGAAAGCAAATAATTTGGTAAAGCCTTTGTCCAAGATGAAAAGTTTGCGTACTTAAGAGACAAGTTGGGGCTCATGGAGATGATTTTCTTATTGGAAAAGGAAGTGATTACTCCCAGGTTGGGAGGGAGTGATGATATGTTATTGATTTACGGACACTCGTTTTCTAGTTCAGAAAATGGTCCAGGATGGGCAGTTCCTTTCCAGTTCATAAAATGGTCCAGATTGGACCGTCATTTTTGTAATGAAAATGGTCTGATAGATCGTTGATGTATCATAGACAACGATTCCTCTTGTGGCCAGTGTGGGGGAATGGTCTAGGACAACCATTCTTCTTGGAAATAACTTTGAGTATTGGTCTAGTAGAATGGTTTGCCTCGCTGAGCAGTCATTTTTTTGAAGTTCATAGTTGTGAGCAGTTTCGAAGAATGGTCCATTTTGGAGGTTGGTGTAGGACAGTCATTCCCTAGGGAAGACTTATTCTCTCTAGGTTTCACTGTTATTAGTGTTAGAGGAATGCCCCAGTTAGGTGAATGGTTCAGGTTCAACAATCAGGGACATGCATTCCCTAAGGCAGACTCATTCTCTCCAGGTTGCACTATGATTAGTGTCGGAGGAATGGTCTAGGATCATAAATCAAGGAAAGTTATTCTTTTATGCTTGGGAAGAATAGTCCAGATATTCCATGGCTGATTTTACTTTCTGAGGGAAGATGCTCTTCTAGATCTCACAAATGTGAGTGGAAGAATGACCCAGATGACTCAGTTTGTATCATGATATTGTTATGAAGGTTGGTATCAGATGATATGATTATTGTGGAGACTATATGTCTCTTGACAGTAGTTGTTTGCTATTGTGGTGGATGTGTTCCACTGGTTGTGACTATGTGTCACTATTTAGTAGTCGTGTGCTACTAGGTGTGGTTATGTACCACTGGATAGTAGTTGTGTACTACTATGGATAGACACAATTGTGTTCTATTGAATGGCATTGTTCTAATTTCCATGGAGACTACCACTAGTGTTGGAGATAATTTCTAGCTAGATGGATAGTCAGTATGCTAGTGGACAAACATTCTCCCTGTGGAAAATGGTCTAGGACATTCATTCTTCTAGGACATATGTTCAGATTAGAAGAATAGTCCTTGTATCCCATGGTGTGTCTTCCAGCATCTGTTGGAACAATTATTCTTCTAGGACATATGTCCATACTAGAAGAATGGTTCTTGTATCACTCTGTGGAGTGAGTGACTTATTCAACATCATGCTTGATTATTCAAATGGAATATGGCTTCAAGAGATGATGCAGTTGATTCTATCATATGATACTAATAGTGATGACGGTGCTCATGATTTGACCATGAGATAGCTTGTGTGGCTATGATGATGCTACCGGTTGAATGGTTTGTTTGTGCTCAATACCTTTGCCTTTAATACATCCCTAGCTAGGGGGGAGTGTTGTTATTATGGTAGTTGCGGGAGGTATTAACCTCTACATGTAACCTTGACGAGACTAGAATATTTCGGGAAGCAAGAGAAACCCTAAAATGTTGGATAATAACCCTAGGAGACAAGTCGGCTCAAGAGAATATTTTTTTATTGAATTAATAGCCTCCAGGAAGAGAAGTCGACCCAGTTAGGTGACTTGGAGTAGTATAAATAGAGGGCGCTAGAGATAATTTGTACACAATCTCTCTCACAACTGCATAATACCAGTGGTGTGCAAGTTTGCAGAGGAGTTGCAGTTGTAGCTGCTGCAACGAGCATTTTCGGTTTTGACTTGGACTTTCTCTTGGTTATGGTTTGGACTTTCTCTTTGTTATGGTTTGGAATTTCTGCTTGGTACACTAGCTCTGGAGAGAGGTACACTACCTTGATTTACTATTGGTTCTAGGGTTTTCTTCCAGAATTATTCTCTCTATCAAGGTTAAGGTGCTCGGGGGTGGCATTTGTGCCTATGGTTGGGTGATAATATTGAGATATTTTCTATGGTGAAACGAGCACACCTATTGCTATATTGTCTATGGTGAAACTAGCACAATATTGGCCCATTTAGGGTGGGGATGGGATTCCAACCCTTGGGTCCCATTAATTTTTCACAACCTCTTGCAACCACACAGACATAGTCTTCCCATGTTCAGTCTGAGACTGACAGAGCCACCAAATTCATTGAGCGGATTCAACACATCCGCCAACAAGTCCATGAAATTTTGTAGAAAGCCAATGCTAAGTACAAGCAACGCCATGATCAACATGGGATATTGCATCAGTTTCAGGTGGGAGACAAGGTATCATTACATTTGCAGAAAGAGTGTCTTACAGAGCCCCATCGGAAGCTCTGCCCACTATTAAATGGGCCTTACACTATCACCAAGGTTGTGGGTAGCAATGATTTTGAGCTCAATACTCCACCCTTCCTTAGCTTGCACCCAATGTTCAATGTGGACCTCCTTCGACCATATTTTACACCATTATTGGACACCTCAAAGATCGCAGAACAACTGACACCAACATATATCAACCCTAACTGCATGGAATAGGCATCCACTGATCAGATAGTGGACACACAGGTCAAGGGCACTCGCCAGCAGAGGATCCAACTTTATCGGGTTGTCAAGGCAGAACAACTCCTACACTAAGGAAAGTCGCTCACATGGGGCCAAATTCAATAGAAGTTTCCTCACCTGATGGGTGAACTCAATGCAATGGAGACCATTTCTTCCTAAGGGGGGAGGACTGATGCAGGTGGATATTGGTGACCACCCACCTATTCCAACTAGCTCCTCTTGATAGTTTTTAGTTCAACATGTTCTTATGTACTTCTTTGTAATTGCGGATTCTACACTTTCGTGGTTGTTTGAATCCCTACATAGCTTCCTGTTAGAAAAGTATGTGTTCTTATTTAACCATAGACAATATAGCAATATTATCACCCAACCATAGGTCGAAGCCACCCCCGCACCTTAACCTTGATAGAGAATAATTCTGGAAGCAAACACTAGGCCTAATAGTCAATCAATGTAGCATACCTATCTACAGAGCTAGCACACAAGGCATAAATTCCAAATCATAACCAAGAGAAAGTCCAAGCCTAAATCAAAAATACTAGTTGCAGTAGTTGCAGCTCCAACTACTCTCCAGACTTGTGCACTTACTAAATTTCTGCAGTGCGCACTAGATTTCTGCAGTTATGAGATGTGTGTGTCCAAATGAGTTCTCACATCCTATATTTATATTGCTCTTCCTTAGTTTGCTGGGTCTACTTCTCTTTCTGGAGGCTAGAAACTCAATATTAATTATTTTCTTTAGTCGACTTGTCTTCTAGGGTTATGTCCAAGTCTTTTAGGGTTTCTCTTGCTTCCCAAAATATTCTAGTCTTGTCAAGGTTACACATGGAGGTTAATACCTCTCGTAGCTACCAAAAATATCAACAGTCCTATCACGATCACCCAAATAGGGTACCTCTTTCTCTTTAGGAGAAGGATACATCCACTCCAAGGGAGACGTCCCAAGACCTAGGGGGTTTGAGGAAAGGGAAAAGTTAAGGCTAACTACCCCTCTCTCTAGGTCACCCAAAATAGACTTAAGTCTTGTTGGATGAAGCAAAGGAAAATAAATTGCACCTTCCCCTTACCAATACAACAACAAAATTTATGGCTCCAACAAGTGATGATGAATTCTTCAACAAGACTTAAGGTTTATAGGGATGATTGCTATCAATCAATGTACGAAGAAAGTGATAAATGTATAGCAACAATAATTAATTAAAGACAGTTGTAATAACATCCAGAAAATGCACTTGAATAGACAATATAACAAGATATTGTGAAGTCCTTAAATGATAACACTTGTCTCATACAATTTCTAGATATATGTCAATCAGAAAATAAACTCTAACAGGTTGCCAATTATAATTGTAGAAACAACAAAATAAATTAATGAAAATAGTAGTAAAATATTCAAAAAAATATTTAGAAAGACAATTTGATGCACACTTTAGTCTTGGTTGATTGTACCTTGACTTGTACAATTTCTGGATTGATTTAAGTGGTCAAACAAGTTTGTATAGGCTGCAAAATGGTGGTTATAGCAGTGATTATAACAACAACTTAGTGGTTAGTATTCCTAGACTAGGTTAGAAAGTTAGTTTAGGTTATTAGGGTATTAGGTAGAGAGATTGAGTTTGAATTTTGATTATTCTTTTCAAGAAACAAGGATTGAAGACTAGTGCCTTTTAGGGGTAAAATGGAGTTAATGTGGACAGCTCCTTCATGCAACAATAACCAAATGTAAACCTCTAGAGTGCTAGCAATTTAGGGCTCTAGGATTTCGCTAGTTACTAGATCAATTTAGTGAAAGCTTGGCAAACAAAAAGTATGAAAGTAGAAACTTAAGTTTCTTCCTTCAAGCATTAAATACACCATGCAATTTCATAATCTTGTATGAGAAAATAAAACCATATCTTAAACCATTCAATAGATGAAAAGATGCAGATTCTACTTACTTGCACCAAGAATAATCATGAGTATACCATGCAAGATCACCATAAAACTCCAAAAATTGATCCAAGTTGCAAATACAAGCCTTAAACAAGAGTGGCAC
>JZKD02S1686740.1:0-10761 GCA_000966675.3 Picea glauca
CTCGTCTCATGTGATGTTGAGGAGAAGAGCGGTGAATGACTGAGGAAACCCTAACCCTTCAGCCGCAGGCAGCAGACGCTCACAATCAAGGCTCCCGCGCAGCGCACGCTCTGTAGAAAAACTCAGGCTCGACCTCCACTGACACGCCATAATGGGAACAGAGGGGGGGGGGAAAACCCCCCTCATACAACAATATCACTGCCAACGATCGATCTGGAAATCGAGCGAAGAGACCAGCATTCGAGCCACCCCAGCAAGTTCGCGAACAACTCCTGGCCAGAGAACATGGCCTCAGGAAGGAAATGGACACAGAAGTTGGAACCTCCCAGGCAAAGCCACACCGAGGATGGGAACCAGGTAAATGCATACCCCAACTGGAAAAAGAACCAAGATATCTTATTAGCTCAATCAGAGTAGGAGAACACACAAAATTTATGAGAGAACATGCCCTCATAGAAAAGTTCTTAGGGCTCTGGCCTACAGAACGGGATCTTCACAAATGGATCAAGCATTGGTGGAACCCCAAAGGGGACTATGAAGTCCAACTCAGCTCCAAGGGATTTTTTACAATCATTCTATACAACCTAGAGGACAAAGACAGGATATTCGAAAATGGGCCATATTTTTTCAATTCAGCCGGGCTATTCCTTCGTTTCTGGACTGAAAGATTCATCCCTGATAAAGAAGACTTCACCATGGCCCCAGTGTGGATCCGTTTATACTCCTTACCACAAGAGTTCTGGCTGGAAGAGATTCTAATGGGCATAGGGAATACCCTAGGCCAGTATGTAAAAGCCTCAGAGGTAACCAGACAAAGAAAATACACCTCCTATGCCAGGATCTGCATCTATATGAACATCTCCAAAGCACTTCCCAGCACGGTAACTCTGGAATACCAAGACGAGGACTGGCAACAAACCCTGGACTACGAGCACATTCCCTTCCGATGCAGGAGATGTCACGAGCACGACCACCTCTACAGAGACTGCCCCCTCATCAAAACAGTTGCCAAAGCAAGCGAACAAGCACAAAAGGATGGATTCACCATGGTGGCATCGAAGAAGCGAAACCCACCAAGGAGACAAATCCAAGGGCAGAAGAAAAATATCGCAACAAGAAATTCCTATGAGATCCTGAATCAATTTCTAGAGGAGGAGGAAATTCAATATCCACACAAAAATCCGCAGCAGTCACATGAAAATCCCTCAAATACAACCCCCCCGCCCCAAATCCATGAAACACACACAGAGGACAGGGGAGAAGGAGATGGGGATACCCCAATGCAGCTGGAAGAAAGAGATCTTGTAGGCATAGACCTGGAGAAGCTGGAAGAGGCCCTGAATAAAAAAGACCTGCAAACCCTTCCTGAAGAACAACTGCGCAAGGTGCACAAAGTATTTCTCAAATCCTCTATGGGATCCATAGCACGGCTGGGCATAGCTATGGAATTGAACTCTGGCTCAAAGAAAATCCGTCAGGAGAACAAGAGAAGAGGGCGCAAAACAACGCAACAACTGATCAGGGAGGCAAGTAACCTCATGATAAACTCTGGACAGATCCACAAGATCTCGGAGGTTTACGTCCAAACATCGCCACCAACCCAATGATGAAAATCCTCACCTGGAACATTAGAGGACTTAATGGTAGGTCCAAACAAAGGACCCTCTGAGATTTCATAAAAGCAGAGAACCCAGATATCCTATTATTACAGGAAACTAAATGCGCAGGAGCAGAAGATGAAACCATCTTTCAGCGAATCTCGTGAGATTGTAACTACATATCAACAGACTCTGCAGGTGCCTCAGGAGGACTGGCCATCCTCTGGAACCCCTCCAACATCAACATCCACAACCCTTTTTCAATAGTGGGCACAACAACGACGCACTTCGAGATCATCGGCTCGAACCAGGAGGGAGTCATCACGAATGTTTATGGCCCCCACAATCAGCAAGACAAAGACAAATTTATGCAGAGGCTTGAACTCATCAGAACCCTGGTGACCACCCGCAACTGGATCTTAGGAGGAGACTTCAACATGATCCTTTCGCTAGAGGAAAAAACAGGAGGCACCAAAAAGCTGTAGCAAGACAACGGTAAGTTCAAAAACCTCATTGATCATCTTAAGTTAGTAGATATAGAAAATAGCAATGGCACCTTCACTTGGTCGAATCGTAGATCAAGCACCCAACACATCGCCTGCCGACTGGACCGCTTCTTGGTATCTGAGGAACTAATGGAGTCAGGCTCCCATCTGGAAAGCCTCATCCTACCAAGAGCTGGCTCAGACCATTGGCCATTGGTCCTCAGCATAAACATTGAAGACACACCCAAATTCAAGCCCTTTCGCTTTAAAAAATTCCAACTTCTACACCCAAACTTCCAACACCTAGCCAAGGCCTGGTGGGCATAGGAAGAAATAGATCATGGTTCAAGCATGTACAAATTTCAGCAAAGACTCAAGAAATTTAAGCTGCTGCTGAAGCAATGGAACAAGAACAGTTTTAGAGACATTTTCAACAGCATTCAAGATATAGAAAGTCAGCTGGAGGCGATTCCGAAAACCTTTATCTCTGGGTCCAGAACCACTGACCTAATGAAAGAGGAGAAGACACTCTGAGTGCAACTAGAAGAAAGAAGAAAGCAGGAGGAAATTCTCTGGAAACAAAAATCTCGAGTACAGTGGCTCAAGGAAGGGGAGTGGAACACCAAATTCTTTCACAGAACAGTGATGCACCGACGTCATGTCAACATGATCACCCACTTAGAATATGGCCAGGGAAACATAGTCAGAGAGCACTCCAAAATAGAAACAGAGCTAATCAACTTCTATCGGGACCTCCTAACAGAAACCTAGGAGGAAAGAACAGAATCCATACAAAGAGTCACTAGACACATACCGACTTTAGTAACCCCAGATAAAAATGCCTCTCTCACTAGGCCCATCACCCAGGAGGAAGTGGACCAGGCAGTAAAAGACATGCCCCCAGGAAAGGCCCCAGGACCGGATGGGTTCACCACAGACTTTTTCTATCATTGCTGGGATCTGATAAGAAGAGATGTATGGGAAGTTGTAGAGGAATCGAGAGCTTCTAGTGTGGTTCTTCTGGCCCTCAATGCGACCTTCCTAACTCTCATTCCAAAAGAAGAATGAGTCACCAATCCCAAACACTTTAGACCCATAGCCCTCTGCAATGTTGTCTACAAAATCATCACGAAGGTAATAGCTAACAGGCTGAAACCCATCCTGACTCACGTCATCTCCAAGGAACAGGCTGGGTATGTAGAAGGAAGGCAAATCATGGACAACGTCATTTTGGCTCATGAAGTCATCCACTCTCTCAAAACTTCCAAAACCCCAGGTATGTTAATAAAACTGGACCTCTCCAAAGCTTTTGACAGAGCCAGTTGGCAATATCTCAAATCCATCCTTGACTCCTTTGGCTTCGATTAGGGCTGGGTCAAATGGATCCTCAACCTCATCTCTTCCACCTTCTTCTCCATCCTGGTTAATGGCGTCCCTTCCAGGCCCTTCTCACCTACTCGTGGCATCCGTCAGGGAGACCCCCTCTCGCCCTTCCTGTTCGTTCTCATGGCGGAAGGCTTGGGAAGATCCATCAAGGCGACACTCACAGATGGCTCCCTCAAAGGTCTACCTCTCCACAATCTTCAGCCAACCCTCTCCCATAGCCAATTCGTAGATGACACTCTCCTTCTTAACTCCCCCTCGGTACGGGAGGCCAATACACTGAACTCCATCCTCTTCGACTTCACGGAAGCCTCCGGCATGTCTCTAAACCTGAATAAGTCCAAGCTCTACTTTTTCAATACTCTTGTCCCTGTTCAAACCCATATCTCCAGACTCCTAGGTATACCCAGGAGCTCCCTTCCATCCAACTACCTAGGCGTCCCCCTCATGGGCACTGCTGCCAGATCTATCTCCTGGGACATCCTTCTCCTCTCCATTTCCAACAGACTAAGAAATTGGACTTTCAGACCCCTCAATATTGCCTCCCGGCTAGTCCTCCTAAAATCAGTATTGCAGGCCCTCCCCACCTATCTCTTCACGGTCCTAGCGGCTCCCAAGCATGTTATCANCTCGGAGGTTTACGTCCAAACATCGCCACCAACCCAATGATGAAAATCCTCACCTGGAACATTAGAGGACTTAATGGTAGGTCCAAACAAAGGACCCTCTGAGATTTCATAAAAGCAGAGAACCCAGATATCCTATTATTACAGGAAACTAAATGCGCAGGAGCAGAAGATGAAACCATCTTTCAGCGAATCTCGTGAGATTGTAACTACATATCAACAGACTCTGCAGGTGCCTCAGGAGGACTGGCCATCCTCTGGAACCCCTCCAACATCAACATCCACAACCCTTTTTCAATAGTGGGCACAACAACGACGCACTTCGAGATCATCGGCTCGAACCAGGAGGGAGTCATCACGAATGTTTATGGCCCCCACAATCAGCAAGACAAAGACAAATTTATGCAGAGGCTTGAACTCATCAGAACCCTGGTGACCACCCGCAACTGGATCTTAGGAGGAGACTTCAACATGATCCTTTCGCTAGAGGAAAAAACAGGAGGCACCAAAAAGCTGTAGCAAGACAACGGTAAGTTCAAAAACCTCATTGATCATCTTAAGTTAGTAGATATAGAAAATAGCAATGGCACCTTCACTTGGTCGAATCGTAGATCAAGCACCCAACACATCGCCTGCCGACTGGACCGCTTCTTGGTATCTGAGGAACTAATGGAGTCAGGCTCCCATCTGGAAAGCCTCATCCTACCAAGAGCTGGCTCAGACCATTGGCCATTGGTCCTCAGCATAAACATTGAAGACACACCCAAATTCAAGCCCTTTCGCTTTAAAAAATTCCAACTTCTACACCCAAACTTCCAACACCTAGCCAAGGCCTGGTGGGCATAGGAAGAAATAGATCATGGTTCAAGCATGTACAAATTTCAGCAAAGACTCAAGAAATTTAAGCTGCTGCTGAAGCAATGGAACAAGAACAGTTTTAGAGACATTTTCAACAGCATTCAAGATATAGAAAGTCAGCTGGAGGCGATTCCGAAAACCTTTATCTCTGGGTCCAGAACCACTGACCTAATGAAAGAGGAGAAGACACTCTGAGTGCAACTAGAAGAAAGAAGAAAGCAGGAGGAAATTCTCTGGAAACAAAAATCTCGAGTACAGTGGCTCAAGGAAGGGGAGTGGAACACCAAATTCTTTCACAGAACAGTGATGCACCGACGTCATGTCAACATGATCACCCACTTAGAATATGGCCAGGGAAACATAGTCAGAGAGCACTCCAAAATAGAAACAGAGCTAATCAACTTCTATCGGGACCTCCTAACAGAAACCTAGGAGGAAAGAACAGAATCCATACAAAGAGTCACTAGACACATACCGACTTTAGTAACCCCAGATAAAAATGCCTCTCTCACTAGGCCCATCACCCAGGAGGAAGTGGACCAGGCAGTAAAAGACATGCCCCCAGGAAAGGCCCCAGGACCGGATGGGTTCACCACAGACTTTTTCTATCATTGCTGGGATCTGATAAGAAGAGATGTATGGGAAGTTGTAGAGGAATCGAGAGCTTCTAGTGTGGTTCTTCTGGCCCTCAATGCGACCTTCCTAACTCTCATTCCAAAAGAAGAATGAGTCACCAATCCCAAACACTTTAGACCCATAGCCCTCTGCAATGTTGTCTACAAAATCATCACGAAGGTAATAGCTAACACGCTGAAACCCATCCTGACTCACGTCATCTCCAAGGAACAGGCCGGGTATGTAGAAGGAAGGCAAATCATGGACAACGTCATTTTGGCTCATGAAGTCATCCACTCTCTCAAAACTTCCAAAACCCCAGGTATGTTAATAAAACTGGACCTCTCCAAAGATTTTGACAGAGCCAGTTGGCAATATATCAAAGCCATCCTTGACTCTGGCTTCGATTAGGGCTGGGTCAAATGGATCCTCAACCTCATCTCTTCCACCTTCTTCTCCATCCTGGTTAATGGCATCCCTTCCAGGCCCTTCTCACCTACTCGTGGCATCCGTCAGGGAGACCCCCTCTCGCCCTTCCTGTTCGTGCTCATGGCGGAAGGCTTGGGCAGATCCATCAAGGTGACACTCACAGATGGCTCCCTCAAAGGTCTACCTCTCCACAATCTTCAACCAACCCTCTCCCATAGCCAATTCGTAGATGACACTCTCCTTCTTAACTCCCCCTCGGTACGGGAGGCCAATACACTGAACTCCATCCTCTCCGACTTCACGGAAGCCTCCGGCATGTCTCTAAACCTGGATAAGTCCAAGCTCTACTTTTTCAATACTCCTGTCCCTGTTCAAACCCATATCTACAGACTCCTAGGTATACCCAGGAGCTCCCTTCCATCCAACTACCTAGGCATCCCCCTCACGGGCGCTGCTGCCAGATCTATCTCCTGGGACATCCTTCTCCTCTCCATTTCCAACAGACTAAGCAATTGGACTTTCAGACCCCTCAATATTGCCTCCCGGCTAGTCCTCCTAAAATCAGTATTGCAGGCCCTCCCCACCTATCTCTTCACGGTCCTAGCGGCTCCCAAGCATGTTATCAAAGCCATAAAGAACCTGCAACATAATTTCCTCTGGCACAGACACCAACCAAACAAGAAATGGGCCCTGGTGAGATGGGACAAAACTTGCATGCCAAAAAGTCAAGGAGGACTAGGCCTACGGGACTCGGGGAAACTCAACCAAGTCATGGGAGCCAAAATCTGGTGGCGTTGGCTAAAAACTCCTTCAACGGCTTGGGCACGCATCTGGAGGCACAAATATGCCCCCCTAACACCTACCAATCAATTGATCATGCATAACACCAGAATACAAGGGTCCAACATTTGGAATACCGCTTGGCAAAACCGCACTCTCGTTCAGAACCATGCCTTCTGGGAGGTCAGAGATGGAGAGAGTGCCATGCTCTGGCACGACTCCTGGCAGCAATTCAAACCCCTGAATGGAATAGAAGACCTATCCACCCTTAGAGAAGCCAATGATCAGCACGCCTCCTTAAAGGTCAAGTATCTTTGGAAACCTCACGGGAAACACCTCCACTGGTGACAATGGAAAACATCTCACCAAGACCTCAGAGTCCCTGAAAATCTCAACTTAGGAAGCTGGCACACCCAAGCCAATCGACGGAAAATTTCTGCAAGAGAAGGGCTGGACATCTTGCGTTGGGGATACTCCACAGCTGGGACCTTCACAATAAAGGAAGCCTACTCCATACACAACCACCCCCAAGGAGAAGGTAAAGATCCCATTTGGAACAAAGTCTGGGACTCTGCTCTCTGGCCTAAGGTTTCCACCTTCTTGTGGCTGGTAGTGCACAATAGGGCTCTAACCTGGGACAATCTCAGGAAACGAGGATTTATTGGGCCTTCCCTCTGTGTGCTATGCTATCAACAAGAAGAAACCAAAAAACATCTCTTCAATGGGTGCCTCTACAACTAGAGTGTATGGGATCAAAGTGCGCAAATTATGCGCAAGACTAGTCAATACCAGAACAATGTCAATGACACAATCGAGCACTGGGACCACATCTCCTACAAAAGCATGCTCCTAAACCATATCTGGCATCTTTTACCAGGATTTATCCTCTGGCAGCTCTGGAAGGAAAGAAACAGAAGAATTTTCCACTCACAGGCCTCCCTGCCAGAGGTCACATGGGAGACAATCAACTCGCTAATCAAGGAAACAGTCAGGCACAACTTATGGAAAGAGGAGGATCTCAGGTGCACCCCTGAAGAAAAATGTATTCTCCAGCATTGGTAGCCCATCCCAATTAATCACTCAATCCCAAGGACCAACAAACCTCCTCAGACCAGCCCAACCACTTGGTCCCCCCCCTATGCCCACTTCATCAAAATCAACTTTGATGGAGCAACCAAAGGCAACCCGGGAATAGCAGGATGGGGAGCAGTGATCTGAGAATCTGAAGGAAATATCCTAGGGCTGTTAGCAGGCTTCCTAGGGGAAACGACAAACAATGTCGCAGAATTAACAGGCTTACTAAGAGGTCTGCAAGCAATAATGGATAAAGACCACCGCAACATAGTCCTGGAAGGTGAATCACAAATTATCATCCTTTTAATCACCAAGATTCTAAATGGGAGTCTCCCTTCAAAGATCTCACCAAATTGGCGACTCTCAGGAATGCTAGAAGATTTCAAACGCCTCCTCACACCCACTCTCAGCATCATACCTTCCCACGTGAAGCAAGATGCAAATAGAGTAGCAGATTGTCTAGCAAATGAAGCAGTCGAAAGGGAAGTTGATTACTCCTATTGGGTGGACCACGTCTCAGAACGCTCAGACATCTTCACGAGGTGCCAATCCTTAGCCACCAGAGACCTACCCCCCCTGGATGGGATGACACGAGGGAAACAGTGGACACGCTGGCTGCCATCGGGACGCCCCTTTAATGCATCAACCGACGAGTGCCCTTCTGGCATTAATTAGCAATGGTTTGCACCAGCCACCTCCATATGATGAGCCCTCTCGCGCGAGGGAGCTGTACCAGTCGGCAGAGAACTCAACACCCATCCTTAATGGCTTTGGTGGTCATGGCAGCATGGTGTATTATCACGGGGATGAATCGAGAAGAGAAGCATTGGCTCCTCGTAGTGTTCACTCCATCTGAGAAGAAATTCAGAGCCCCGTTGAAGTTCAGGAGAGGAGAGGACAATCCGACAGGAACTCGATCCCCTTCCAGGGTCTCCACGATGCCAAGGCTCAGAGGGAAATCGCATAGAGGGGCCGCCTGGTACAGGGCTGAGTCCCGACGCCAGCGCCAATGAAAATTCGAACGGGCACTTGCTTTAGCTTCCACCCGATGCAGAAGGAGACCATGGATACCTCCCATGGCGTATGTAGAGGAAATTAGTTTGGAAGAGGCTATGCAGAGCCACCCCTCAATTGAACTCGAAAAGGAAAGCAAGCTCCCGCCCCGGGACACCCTACGGAACCCCATTGCCGACATCTCAGAGGACTTCTTCCCAACCTGTATCGTGGAGGAGGAAACCCCTCCCGATAGCACCACAGGGACGACGAAGCCACCAGGGATTTCGACTAGCGTAGCGAGGGACTCTATGACACAAGCACCCGACGTCAGCGGAGGGTTGGAACAACCATCCTTCTCAGAATTATGGCACCTCCCACTCATCTTCGAGCTCAGGAGTCTAATGGACGACCAAGTTTTTCGCCTCGCCAGGATGGACCAAAGGATGGACATGCCCTTTGCGGCCCACTCCAAGAATCTTCCACAGCGGCAGTGTCCGACGTGTGCACAGACTTACTCGCTTCTAGCAGGCTGGCGATAGAAGAGGAACGAGCGATAGCGCACGGGAAAATAGATTCACTGAAGCTTCTGGTTAGAAGTATCTCTGCTGTTTTAGTTCAGTTAGCTTGCTTAGTTTCTTTACATCTAGTTATGGATTACTTTTTGAAACTTACTAGCATAATAGCCATGGTTTCGTTCAAGCAGGGCATTCCCATGTATATTTTGGTAACAGAGTCACACCTGGCACAGGAGTTCCAACTGTCCCGGTTTCCTGTTTAGGCGGGACAACTGGCATCATCAACGGTTACTGTATGCTCTTTTTGCTAATATAATAGGATCCACCCCTTTTTATTTAAAAAAAAAATAAAATTAAAACATATATATCATGAGATCTGGGTCAGGATCGCAAGGGTTGATACAATGTCCGGCATCACACTAAGCCCGCGGGGAGCTGGTGTGATGTCAAACATCACACCAACCCCCCGCACTGCACCAACCCTCCATAGACCTAACCTGGATTTCATGATATATATGTTTTACTTTTAACACACACACACACACACACACACACACACACACACAGATATATATATATATATATATATATATATATATATATATATATATATATATATATATATATATATATATATAATTTAACACACACACACACACATTTTAAATTAAAAACATGTATATATGTTTTAAAATTAAAACATATATATGTTTTAAAATTAAAACATATATATGTTTTAATTTTAAACACATATATATGTTTTAAATTTAAAACATATATACTATGTTTTATATGTTTTAGATTTAAAACATATATATTATGTTTTATATTTAAAACATAGTATATATGTTTTATATTTAAAACATATATATTATGTTTTAAATATAAAACATATATATATGTTTTAAATATAAAACATAGAGAGATGCCAAAATCTAAATAGAGTTAGAAACATTAGAAAAAAAGAGTGAAGAAAGAGATGTAAAACTTCAAATAGAACTAGAGGCAATGATGGATAAAAAAATTAAAGATACCATTCAAACTCAAATAGAGAATAGATTCTTAGAGCTCAAGAGTGAATTGCAGACAATGAAGGATAGAATTCAAGAAATGGAAAAACATAAACAATCAACCCAAGAAGGAGTGGTTGAAGAAAATCACAACTCGAGAGATAGGATTAAAGAGCTAGAAGAAAAACTAACCAACAATTTGACCCTCATTAATATGGAAAACAAATTGGATATAAACCCCATCAAAGAGGAAATGAATAAGCTAATTGAATTGGATCATGAGCGTAACAAAAGATCCTTGAACCTCATAATTTTTGGTATAAAAGAACAACAAGAGGAGGATACACTAGCAATGGTAAAAGCAGAATCAAAAAATAAATCACAAATTGAAA
>JZKD02S1686740.1:33914-46614 GCA_000966675.3 Picea glauca
TAAGCGACCGTCCTTACGGTCTTGAAGGCCAGAATACCGAAGAAAGGTAAACCGAAGACCTTGCGAAATGTACAGCCATTACTATTATCCAAACTATATACTGTCAAGCAAACTTAACTTCATAAGACTCCGATAAACTAACTTCCATAACCAGAATGATTGTTATAATACAGAGGGTTCCCAAAAATGACTAACCAGATGCTCTTACCTTGTTTATGTGGAATCCCAATGGTAGTGGTTTTCCCAAAACGTTTTTTTTTTGTTTGTTCTAGAATGAGTCAACAACTTAAGCACTAAACAATTACAGAGAAGGTTTGATAACTTGACCATAATCCAGGAAACACACAAATTCGATATCAAAATAAAATAATGAAGATGGTAGTCTCTAGCACCCATATACTAGTCTAATGACGCTTAATGACAGCCTGTAAACTCGGTACCATAGCTAGGGAAAGATGGTGAGATTTCAGAGGGACACATTAAACTCGTGATAGTCCCAAGGGGGTGTTTCAGAATTCCTTAAACGCTCTGGCAGAAAAGTCATTACACCTTCTCGATTGTATCCAAAGTTAATCTTACCTCAATCCACGAAAAAATCAAATTGGCAGACAATTCAGATTACTCGTTCTAGTTTGGTTAGGGTCTCGATGTACTCATCGAATGTCGTCAAGGAAAAGGAAGCCTCATATCAAGAGTTAGTTCAGATGGGAACGATAGTTATTCCTAAAAGGGTAATGTGAGAACTGGTCCTTAACTACCGCCTCCACATATGATACTCACACGTATTGGTGATCACCTTGATAACAAAGGGTTCATTACGTTCTCTGTCACCCATACCCGAAGAAACGTAATGGTCACTTCAAAATTTATGAATGTTTTTGGCGCAATAGAATTGGCAATAGACTTATATAGATATAGGTTGTTGCATAAACATTGTGATATATATATAGTTTGCTAAGGACAGAAGTATAGCCTAAGATAAGAGTAGAAAGGAATACTTGTATGATTGCAAGGAGTCGAGGGTTTCGAGGATGAGGTGAAGTCTTTTAATTTCATTTATAAAATTAGTTTTGGTAAGTATCAATGGTGGAAGGAAGAAGTGCATAATCCCCTTGTAGCAATATTGAAATTAGATATGTCTTTAATTTCAGAATCTATGACCACAAAAAAAAAAAAAAAATTATGGTAATTAGAGGTACATTACACTTAGGCCCCCGTTGGGAAAGGAATGTACCTACTTTAGGGAGGGTGGCCCCTTTCAACCACTTTATCATGTTTGTGTGCATATTGTCCATTTGTTTATTTTATTTTGGTATGCTCCTTGATTACTAGTTGGCCTTAGGATTTTTTTTTTATATCTCGAGTCTTGAGTCATCGTGGAGCTGGGCCAGCTTGATGTAGGAGCATCTCTATAAAATTAAGAAAAGTGAAGGTGGAAGAGAAATTGACACCTCAACACTTTGAAAGTGTAACATCCCTCTCTTGCACACTGAGCGAACTTATTCTTTGAGGACACTTGCTCACAAGTGATCCAGATTTTAATTTATTAAAACATTTATTTTGATTATGAGGCATTATGGGTTGATGACATGTTGTTTTACTGCATTGACATAGACAAGTGCTATTGAATCGGTTTTACTGAGTGTGAGGGATTTTGGACCTTGAGGATGCAGAGGCATTGATGGAACCCCTTGGACTCCGGATCGAGTCGGGGAGTGTTTCATTCAGGTTTGATTATTTTACTGTGATATTAGTGCATCTAATTAGATGATATGATATGGATATATTCTGACATGATTCGTTGATGATGCAGGATGATGATAGCTTGCCAACCAAACTCACATGTGGAGTAAAGGGGTTATGCACGACTACCAGAGATGTTGAGGGAGATGTGTGGACAACAGCCCTTCCACAGCCTACTAGCAATCCCATCGTGGCTCAAACTGTAGGTTAACATTTACCTAGTTCGAGAGGACCCACGATGTTGTGAGGGCAGACTACGACAGTTGATCACGATGATTCTAAGGGGCACACAATAAGGTGGGGGCCTTATTCCTTAGAGGCCCTTATTCTCCCACAAGTTCACCTGGCAGAGTATTGACTCCAGGGGTTTTTTATGTCTACCAAGTCAGTCAAGAGGTGAGTGGCACCTTTGGAGCACATGGTGCATCCTGAAGGGCATGTCGCGCAAGAAAAATGGAAGGAGGTGAGTGGCACTCTTGGAGCACGTAGTGCGTCCTAAAGGGCACGTCGCACAAGGGAAACAAATTAAGGCGAGTGGCACCCTTGGAGCACCTAGTGAGTCCTAAAGGGCATGTCGCATTGTTGATGATAAATGAATGAACCTAGATGGCCTTAGGGTGAATAGCGTGTTAATAATTAAAAAAAAAAAAAAATTCACTAATAAAATGTCACCCAACATGAAAATTTAAGGTCTAAGTCTAAAGTATGCTAGTGGTAAAATTTTATCTATCTATTTAAAAAAAAAACAACATAAATAATAATTATACTCTTCATAAAATCTTGTAACAAGAAGGGGGTAAGCAATTTAAAAGATTCATAAAGATCTGTTAGGGTAAAATCTAAAAAAGGGGAATAATTGTTTTATTATTTTATGATAATTTAAAATTAAAAAGGGAAAAAGGAAAAAGGGGGTTAATTTCTACACCTTCCAATTTGAGTCCTAATGAAAAGGGGAAAGAAGGAAATCTAAAATATTTAGGAAACTAGGAAAAGAGGGAAACATGAGAAGAAAAGGGAAACCCAAGGGAATAAGCAGAAAGTCAAACTCAGTAAGGTATCAACCATTAAGAACTTTCTAATTTAAAACTGAACTAGCAAATTGATAATGGGGAAAGTCATTAAAACCTGCAAGAGAATTTGGGGACACCTAGGAGCAATTCTAGGAGTGACTCTAGGTGGGTGAGGGAAATAAGGAAAATTAATTAATTAAAGAAATTAATTTTTGGAGGAATGAAGGGGATGGGTGACACTTGTACGGGGAGGAATTTTTAGGAATTAATTTTTAAAACTTTAATTAAATAAGATTTTAGGAAAGTAAGGGACTTCAAAACTCTATATAATAAAGGGAGAAGAAGGATGAAGGATCTCTTCCGGTTGCATAACGTTACGCTACAGAAATATTTACTTGACTGACTTAGCTTGTGGGAGTTGGGATACCCAGCTTGGTGAGGAGTGGTAGCTCAGCCTTGCGAGGCGAGCTGGGAGCTAGTTGATTCTCTGGTTAGCATGTGTGGCCCCTTTGCAGCTCGGGGGGATAAAGGGGAAGAAGAGTACCCCTAGAATTGGTTGGGAGGTACCGGTGAAATCTCATCAGTCAGCAAGCGAGAGTTGCACAGAGCGTGCGAGACGTCAACTCGAAGGGGCGATCAGGCAACGGTACACTTTCTTCATTTTTGTATGGTATATTGTTGTAGGATTTATGGTTTGGAGCTGCACGTTTATTTGGGTAGGTAAGTTGATTGTCTAGATTGATGATTGAAAAAAAAAAATTATAGCCTAGCTAGATGATTGATTGATTTCCCTTGACCTTCCTTTCCCTGCATGTCGTGACCGCCCTTTGGTGTATTGATTTGTGATGATTGTGGTTTTTTTTCCCTTCATCCCTAGTTCATCAGTCCTAGCCTGAGCAGTCAGCCAGGAGCATGATCTACGATCGTCTCTTCGGCGTTAATAGACCTATGGATCTCAATGCCCTGCTTTTATGTGCGTGGATGATGAGCAAAGGACATTCCTTCCAGTCGTCTACCCTTGATGTATGTTCTTGGTTGATTGTTGTTATGGTGCCTTCTAGTGTTGAGTGGTTATGCATTTTTAACTCAAATCTCAAATCTCTGCAATCTCAATTTATTCAACCACGAATTACCCCTGCGCATTCATACGTATTTGACTGCATTTTCTTGCATTTGTCTCTCTGATTTAGATATATACAAGCCTGGACTTGATTGAGTGTGGAATGTGTTTTTATTTATTTTTACTGTGTGTTAGCTACGTTTTAATACTAGGTCTTGGCAGCATTGACTATGTAATCGTGCTTTTACATATGCATGTAATGTGTTCGTGAAAATGTGTTTTATTTGGTAGTTCGAATTTAACAAGGTTGGACTTTATTTGGTTGTTTTATGGTAACTCGTTTTATCCCTGGGAATTCCTTGGGCATTCGCTTCCACTGGTAAATTCTACAATTACTATCAATTTTTGGCATAGAGAAGCAAGTATCTCACCCTCCCTTTCGAGCTCAAGAATTACACCCCTTTTTGGTAAACTGTCTTTTACCCACGTTTTCCAGCCCTGTTTCTAGCAGAGAGGCTCCCAGTAATGGCTCAGTGAATCACTCATTTCCTTGCTGCGAGTTAGATAAGGAAAACAATGCCTTTAATCCTAAGCAATCAATTCATTACATTCACTCTTTTGGCGTATTCTTCTCACTACCTTCAAGATGTCGCCCAAGCTACTGTAATGGTAGGCGAGGATCCGAACATTGTATCTTCCAAAAATTTGAAAGCCACTCTGATCAAGTTCTAAGTCCCTATGTAATTAAGGCAAGACATGCCTTATCTAGTCAATTTAGGTGGCTCCACGAATTTAGAATTTAAAAACAAAAAGAAAGGTAGAACAAAGTCTCTCTAGATGTATTGTGCTTCCATGCTTAATAACTGCCTTGTAATTATGCCTAGATTGAGTTGGCGTTTTCCTGAGTCTACTTAATTTCCTTGACAATGATTTTTTTTATTTTTCTTCGTGTGTGTGTAATGTATAGAAATTGACATTGTCAAGTCTATGATTTTTGCTTCTAATTGGACGATGTCACCTCCTAAGGAATGCATTGCATTCATTTTTTCCATGGGGTTTTCATCGCCGAACTTATTGCTTACACTTTACTTGAATTCTTTTCACTGCATGTTTTTACTGCTCTGACAATTTCTACCTTTTTAGTCATCTCTCATTGCCTGTGTTCCTGGCATATGCCCGGGGGTATGCACTTCATTACTGTATCACCTTGGGTTTGCATGGTTACCCTCTCTAAGAGTGTGTCTTCCTTTATTAATGACCTACGTTTTAACTTGACAGTGAAGCATTAGTTTTTTTTTCATATTCCTGAGTTTAATGGTATTAACTCTCACCTGCCGAAACCATCCTTGAACAGTGAAAATTTATTTATGACAACCCCTTTTATAGGCTAGAAGAAAGCCTTCTCAGACCACCAGTTTAGTTAGTGGAAGCCATTACAACCTTCTAGATTTACCATTCGCTGCATTTCACCACCATTTATTCAGCCTTTGGACAACACTAAGCTCGTCAGGACTGACAACAACGAATTAATTATTCGTTCTTTAATATCTGCGAGGGTAACAGATCTCTAAGTGCTATGTTATTGTTAATTTATAATTGTTCCAATCTTTAATTGATTATCTATTTAGAGTTTCTATTCATTTATTGTTTAAATGTGTAACGATAGATTTATAATTGGTAATGAGTTGCAATTTGTGATAGATTTATAATTTTATTTATTTTTATTGACTAAATGTATACTCGATAATCCAATACCATCGTTGGCTAATGCTAACTTGTTAATTAAGTCTTGTTATTATTCATTTACCAAAATTGGTTACCCACTAAATCAGTGCACATGATTACAGGTTATTAAGGTTGACATCTAGTAAATAACAAGAATTGTTGTGCCCAATTTATTATTTTAGGTAATAAATATATAGTTTGTGGGCATATGTTAAATATGCTTGAACCCATTGGAAGGAATTTTATTCCTATTTTCTCGATTTTAGGACCTGGGGATTGAATTCGATTAATGTAATTGTATTCATGCTTTAATCATTTCACCTTGCCAGGTGGCTTAGGGTCAATCCACCCTTTTCACCTAAACTTAGATGGTCCCTCTTTTATCCAGTTTAATACCCAACAAGTAGGTTGCTGAGAGTTTTTGTACAAGTACACTGTTGTTTATCATAAGAATTTTAAGTGGGGCCATATTCTCGAATATTAATGTATGATAAGTGTTGGCATTTTTGTGCCCCGTTTATGGAGAGTTTCTCTAGCGCTTGATTATTCATACCGATGAATGATTTAGTTAATAAATTAATTGCACGAATAAAGTGTATTATAATTATGATGGTTTAGATCTTAGACTTCTTGTGCCTTGAACAACTGAAAAATGTCTGCACCTGGGTTTTAATGTGGTCCCATTGTGAATGATGTGTTGAGGATTTTGTCCTTAAAGTGCATTGTGTTTTTCCTAATGCAATAGAGCATGTGAAAAAAATTTAAAAAAATTTAAAAAAAAAAAAAAAAAAATCTACTTCGTTGTAGTCGCAACGAAGGGGTTGTAACATATGGTATCAGAGGCAGGTTCAACTAACGACTTGGGATCACTATAGATTTCATTGTTATTATTTAATTATAATGTTTCTAATTGAGTTGACTTGTATTCGTCCAGGTAATCATGGTTAGAGGACGTCGCGGAGGCAGACGACGGGGTGCTAGGGGAGGAGGCACGATGCCTCCCGTAGCAGCCAGGCCTGAGGGGTCTAACCCTCAGGGAGATGAACAGGTTGTCGAGAAGGAGCAGATAGTAGTTGGTGATGTGGTCAGAATGATGAGATCTTTTCAATGCATGTCTGAGGCACTGATCAACCATTTGGACAAAGATGAGGCCAAGGCATTGGCACCCACTGAGGGTCCACCGCTTGCTCCGGTTAGTACTGGTAGCATTCACTATGAGCTCGAGAAGGTCAAATTTCCTGAGTTCTTTGCTTCCCCGGATGACACAGCCGCCAAGGCATGGTTGGAGAATATGGCAATGTGCTTTGCACTTCGTGATTATACCTCCAACATGAAGGTCTGCATGGCAGTCTTCCAACTAAAGGGAAGCGCACTTCTATGGTGGAAGACTCTCCTACCGCAACTGAACATGGTCGTCGAAGATTTTTCATGGGAATTTTTCTAGGAACGGTTCCGAGAGAGGTACCTATCAAAAGAATTCATTGAGAATCATCTCAATGAGTTCAACGCCTTACGACAGGGCGGTCATACGGTGCCCGAGTACGAGGCCCGTTTTATGGAGCTACTCTGGTATGCTCTGCATCTTAACATTGAGAAGCTTAAGGTAAACAGGTTCATGTTTAGCCTTAGTGACAACATGCATGAAAATATTAGGATTTGGATTCCTCAAACCTTGCATGATGTCATTCAGAAGGACCTCATAGCAGAGGAGGAGCTTATCAGTGGGGGTCAGACCAGGACTCCAGCGAGACCAGTAGGGTAGGTTTCATTTGGTGCACAGCAGCATCAAACACCAGTGAGACATATGACAAGATATCATGACTTCCAAAGGGGATCCACCTTCACTACATCTTAGCGACCAACACCTCAGCAGCAGACACCTTATGAGGGACCATAGCATCAACAACAACGTTGACCACAATAGTTGCAATTTAGGCCTGTTTAGTAGAATAGACCAAGATTCTAGGCTGGTGGGTCATCATATTCTACTTCAGGTACCAGGACTACTAGGCTGAAGAAGGGGTGTTGTATGTGTGGGGAGCCACACTACCAGCACAACTTCCCTGTGGAGAGGACTAGAGCATCTAGATCAGCTGGACCCACTACCGTGGGAGATATGGGCAAGGCCCATCAGATTCATGTAGCGGTGAATAACCCCCAGGCAAAGCATCAGTCGAATATGATCGAGACGACAGGTACTGTCGCTGACTAGAACCTTAGTATTTTGATAGATCCCGGTGCTACTGAGAGTTTCATTTCTGGTGCAGCGCTAAAAATGATTAAGGTAAAGGTAGTCGAATAGGATGAATTTAGCTTCGTAGAGATGGCCTTGGGAGCCAAACAAAAGGTTGGAGGAAAGGTTACAGGTTGTATCCTTAACCTAGGAGAGTTTGTCACCAGGGTTGACCTGTGCATCACGATCTTAGGATCTTATGACGTCGTGATCAGTATGGACTGGTTGGAATCGCATGAGGCGATACTCAACTGTAAGATGAAACAGTTGATCTTGGTCGATGATGAGGGACAGAGACGTGTGATTGTAGGCTAGAACCATGGATTTTCCTTGAGGTTCATCTCTTCCTTTCATCTTTGGAAGAGCATGCGCAAGGGGTTAAAACTTTATGTGATCCTTGCATTAAACGAGAAGGGAGTATCAGAAGGTCTAGAACACGTTATGGTGGTGAGAGAGTTTGCAGACGTATTTCTAGAGGAGTTACCTGGGATGTTGTCAGAGATGGAATTGGAGTTTACTATAGACCTAAAACCAGGAACTGAACTGATAGCTAGAACGCCTTATCGGATGTCGACCCCGGAATTACAAGAGTTGAGAATGCAACTGAAAGAATTGTTGGACCTTGACTGATACGTCCAAGTGTGTCACTGTAGGGTGCACCTGTTATTTTCATACAAAAGAAGGATGGGTCATGGAGGCTCTGCATTGACTACCATCAATTGAACAAGGCCACAATCAAGAATCAGTATTTTTTACCGAGGATTGATGATCTGTTCGATCAAATGAAGGGCACGACGTTGTTCTCAAAGATTGACTGGTGATCAGGATACCACCAGTTATGAATTAAGGAAGATGACGTCCCTAAGACCACCTTTAAGACGAGGTTTGGACATTATGATTTTACTGTTTTATCGTTTGTAGTGACAAACGCCCCAGGGGTATTTATGAGTTTGATGAACGGGGTGTTCCGCGAGTACTTGGACAAGTTCATCCAAGTATTCATTGATGATATTTTGATTTACTCTCGGATGATAGAGGAGCATGACGAGCACTTTCTCTTAGTACTACAGTGTCTATGAGAGCACAAATTGTATGGGAAGTTGTCTAATTGCTCATTTTATCAATTGAAGATTCACTACTTAGGGAATGTCATCTCTAGCGAAGGCATCATCATGGATCCAGCAAAGGTCGAGGCTATTATGGAATGGCCTACGCCGATGATCCTCCTAGAAGTGTGTAGCTTCATGGGTTTAGTAGGATACTATCAACGGTTCGTCGAGGGATTTTCAAAGATAGAAAATCCGATCATGAAATTGCAAAAGAAAAACAAGAAGTTTGTTTGGACCGAGAAATGCACAGAAGCATTTCGGAGGCTCAAGAAGTTGTTGACAACAACACTGATACTAAAGGTCCCTGACATGGACACAAACTTCCTGGTATATACTGATGTATCCAAGGAAGGCTTAGGTGGACTTGATGAAAAACAGATGAGTGATCGCTTACACCTCGAGGAAACTGAGAAGGAATGAGGAGAACTACGCGATGCACGATTTAGAGTTGTTAGCCATCGTATATGCGTTGAAGGTTTGGAGACACTACCTTGTTGGACGAAAATTTGAACTAAAGACTGACCACTATGGACTACAACACATCTTTACGCAAAGCGACTTGAACGCGCGACAACGACGTTGGTCGGAATTGCTTAGCGAGTACGACTTTGAGATTACTTACATAAAAGGAATAGTGAACTAAGTGGCAAATGCATTGAGTCGGAGACCACACATCTTTTCGGTGTTGCCTCTTTAGATGAATTTACATAAAAAGATTATAACTTTACAACATGATGATGACTGGTACAAAGAGGTCAAGGGTTTTATCGGAGAAAACACAATGATGGTACCAAGATTTGAAGGATTTTCATTTGATAGCGATGGTTTATTGAGGTTTAAAAATCAGATTTACGTACCACCGAACGACGAGTTGAGGATGTTGATCCTAAGCGAGGCTCATAGAGTAGTTTACATGGCTCACCCGGGAATCACGAAGATGAGGGCAGACCTTAAACCCTTTTTCTTCTGGAAGGGAATGAATGCAGACATATTCAACTATGTGGTCATATGTCTAGAATGTCAGCAGGTAAAGGCTAAACATAGACACCTAGCAGGATTACTATAGCCACACGCTATTTCGGAATCGAAATGGGAGGTTATTTTGATGGATTTTATTGTTGGATTCCCACTGACGACAAGGAGACATGACTCAATTTTCGTAGTAGTATACACTCTAACAAAGAGTTCTCACTTTATTCGTGTGCATACAATGTATCAGGCACCTGACATAGCTATAGTTTTCATCAGATAGATTGTGAGGTTGCATGGCATGCCTAAGAGGATTATATCCGATCGTGGATCAGTGTTTACTGGTCGATTTTCGATGAGTTTCCAAGAGGACTCGGGATCCCATCTTAACTTCAGTACTGCATATCACCTGGAGACTGACGGACAGACCGAACAAATGAAACAGACCTTGGAAGACATGTTGCGCATGTACGTAATGGACCAACAAAAGTGTTGGGAATAATTCTTGCCACTAGTGGAATTCGCTTACAACAACAGTTACCAAAGCACCATTAAGATGGCGCCTTTCAAGTTACTTTATAGGCAATCATTTCAGACGCCTTTGAGTTGGGATCGACTTGAGGATAAGGTTCTGGTGGGACCAGAAGAAATCCAAGAAATGGAAGAGCAAATGAAAACAATAAGACAAAGGATTAAAGAAGCGCAGGATCAGCAGAAGAATTATGTCGATGCGCATCGTGTCGACTGTAGTTACGAGGTCAGTGATCGAGTCTTCTTGCAGGTTAAACCGCATAAGAGTTCAATCAAGTTTAGAAAGGGAGCTAAACTCTCTCCTAGGCTCATGGGATCTTTCGAGATTGTGGAGAGAAAGGGGCCCATGGCCTATTGACTAGCCTTATCTGATTCTTTGAGGCGTATGCATGATGTTTTTCATGTATCTGTTTTGAGACATTATATTAGTGATCCTACACATGTTATTAACATGATTTCCTTGTAGGTATCGGATGAGGGGGTGCTCACAACTGATCCGATCCACATATTGGATCATCACATTCGACAGCTACGACGTCAAATGATAGAGCAGGTCAAGGTCCAGTGGGACAGCTATAGTCCTCACTCGGTGACCTGGGAGGATGCATATGATATGCACCAGCAGTTTCCATTTTTGTTTGATAGATAGACTTATGATATTGTGATACACTTTATTTTGGCATTTATACTCTGAAATTTTGGGATGAAGTTTAGACCAAGAGGGGTGTATGTAACATCCCTCTCTTGCGCACTGAGTGAACTTTTTCTTTGAGGACACTTTCTCGCAAGTGATCCGTATTTTATGTTATTATGACATGTTTTTTTACTGCATTGACATAGACAAATTCTATTGACTTGGTTTTACTGAGCGTGCAGGATTTTGGACTTCAAGGATGTAGAGGCATCGATGAAACCCCTTAGACTCTGGATCGAGTTGGGGAGTGTACCATTGGGGTTTGAGTGTTTTACTATGGTATTAGTGCATCTAATTAGATGATATGATATGTATATATTCTGACATGATTCGTTAATGATGCAGGCTGACAATATATTTCCGACCAGACACACATGTAGAGTGAAGGGGTCATGCACGACTACCAAAGATGTTGAGTGAGAAGTGTGGACAGCAGCCCTGCCACAACCTACTAGCACTCCCATAGTAGTTGGAACTGTAGGTTAATGTTTACCTAGTTTGAGAGGACCTACGATGTCGTGAGGGAAGACTGTGAAAGTCGCTCACAATGATTCTAAGGGGCACGTAATAAGGCGAGGGCCTTATTCCTTAGAGGCCCTTAGTCTCCCACAACTTCACCTTGCTGAGTATTGACTCCAGGGGTTTTTTATGTCTACCAAGTCAGTCAAGAAGCAAGTGGCACCCTTGGAGCACGTGGTGCATCCTGAAGGTCACGTCGTGCAAGAAAAATGGAAGGAGGCGAGTGGTACCCTTGGAGCACATAGTGCGTCCTGAAGGGCATGTCGCGCAAGGGAAACAGATTAAGGTGAGTGGCACCCTTGGAGCACCTAGTGCGTCCTAAAGGGAACTTCGCATTATTGATGATAAATGAATGAACCTAGATGGCCTTAGAACGAATAATGTGTTAAGAATTTAAAAATAAAAAATAAAAAAAAATTCCCTAATAAAATGTCGCCCAGCATGAAAATTTAAGGTCTAAGTCTAAAGTATGCTAGTGGTAAAATTTTATCTGTCTATTTAAAAATTAAAAAATTAAAAAAAAAAACAACATAAATAATAATTATACTCTTCATAAAATCTTGTAACAAGAAGGGGGTAAGAAATTTAAAAGATTCACAAAGATCTGTTAGGGTAAAATTAAAAAAAGGGGAATAATTGTTTTATTATTTTATCATAATTTAAAATTAAAAAGAGAAAAAGGAAAAAGGGGGTTAATTTCTACACCTGCCAATTTGTGTCCTAATGAAAAGGGGAAAGAAGGAAATATAAAATATTTAGGAAACTAGGAAAAGAGGGAAACATGAGAAGAAAAGGGAAACCCAAGGGAATAAGCAAAAAGTCAAACTTAGTAAGGTATCTACCATTAAAAACTTTCTAGTTTAAAATTGAACTAGCAAATTGATCATGGGGAAAGTCATTAAAACCTATAAGAGAATTTGGGGACACCTAGGAGCGATTCTAGGAGTGACTCTAGGTGGGTGAGGGAAATAAGAGAAATTATTTAATTAAATAAATTAATTTGTGGAGGAATGAAGGGGATGGGTGACACTTGTACGGGGAGGAATTTTTAGGAATTAATTTTTAAAACTTTAATTAAATGAGATTTTAGGAAAGTAAGGGACTTCG
>JZKD02S1686740.1:46624-101669 GCA_000966675.3 Picea glauca
CTAGTAAATAACAAGAATTGTTGTGCCCAATTTATTATTTTAGGTAATAAATATATAGTTTGTGGGCATATGTTAAATATGCTTGAACCCATTGGAAGGAATTTTATTCCTATTTGCTTGATTTCAGGACCCGAGGATTGAACTCGATTAATGTAATTGTATTCATGCTTTAATCATTTCATCTTGCCATGTGGCTTAGGGTCAATCCACCCTTTTCACCTAAACTTAGATGGTCCCTCTTTTATCCAATTTAATAACCAACAAGTAGGTTGTTGAGAGTTTTTGTGCAAGTAAACTAATGTTTAGCATAAGAATTTTAAGTGGGGCCATATTCTCGGATATTAATGTATGATAAGTGTTGGCATTTTTGTGCCTCGTTTATGGAGAGTTTCTCTAGCGCTTGATTCTTCGTACCGATGAATGATTTAGTTAATAAATTAATTGCGCGAATGAAGTGTATTATAATTATGATGGTTTAGATATTAGATTTCTTGTGCCTCAAACAACTGAAAAATGTATGTGCCTGGGTTTTATTGTGGTCCCATTGTGAATGACGTGCTGAGGATTTTGTCCTTAAAGTGCGTTGTGTTTTTCCTAACGTAAAAGAGCATGTGAAATTTTTTTAAATAAATAAAATAAAATAAAAATAAATTCTACTTCATCGAAGTCGCAACGAAGGGGTTGTAACAGAAAGAACCAAACGGACTCTTAACCAGCTTGGTAGCGTTGTGGATATTTTTTGAATTTCTCATTAATTAAATTAGTTGTATGTAAATTTGGGTCACCGTTTGAATTGACAAATCATTGTAAATCCTTACACGACTGTAAAATATTACAGTTTTAGGATGTTATCCCTTATTAGTCATTAGGTTGCATTTAATTAAAATGATTAGGTAACTGCTAGAGTAGAAGGTGATATAACTTATATAGAAGGAAGAAGAGCGAGGAGTGCTCTTGGTCCTTAAACAAGTATTTTTCATTTTTGTGTCTGTAAGAAGATAGCAGTTGTAATCATGTGTTTTTTAAATGAATAGAACAAAGGAAAATCCATCCAATTGTAAAGTGTTGATACGGTTTTATAGTTTTACTGTTGTTATGAATTTTGTGGATGTGTGAGGTTCATGGCAAATGAATGAATTCATGAAGAATTGAATAAGTTTCAATTGTTTCTCTTCTATAATTTTATGCAAGGTGTGCATACTGAATGCAACAAGTGCATGTGAGAGAGTGTTTTGACTCGAAGCTCATGAGAGATAGCGTGGAAATTTTGTATGCAGAGTGTGCATATTAAGCGCAAGGAGTGCATATGTGAATTATTTGATTTGGAGAAAATGTTGTAGAAATAATCTAGTTTTTCTCATAAGACAGTGAAGAGGTCAGTTGCAAAAAGTGAACAGGACCAGAAATCGACTAAGTTTCGAAGAAATCCCTTTGAGGAATTCAAATTGCGAAGGAAGAACAAGTACGGAGGATTTAGCAGGAGAAATCCAACAGAAGAAGAAATTTTGAAAGATGGACAAGATCAAAGGTTAATATCCATCCAATAGGAGATGAACCATTTCAGACCGTTAGATCTCAGAGAATTTGTACACTAGTTAGTCATGAGGATCCTTCAAAAATTCGCAAATCGGAAGATTGGAAGTGAAGAGGAGTGAAAACCTCTGAAGCACGAAGAGGAGATATGGATCGTTGGATCATGGAGGGTCGTGGACCGTTGATTTGACGTGAGCGCATTTTGGGAATTGAAAATTGGGAGAAAGGAGGTGAGATATCACCCAACTTCATGAAACACGAAGTCCCGAGGTGCTCGAAGGGTTGAGCACCAATTCTAGTCGGAGGTTACATAGACAAAAATTAATTGAAGGAGCTAGCACTCACTAAGCTCTCATTTCGGATTTTGGAATCAGAAGAATAGGGAGTGACTCATATCAAAACACCTGAGGCCTGAGATCATGAAGCACGTGCTAGATAGGCATGTGGTCATAGTCAGTTATCACGTGGAGGAAGATTGTGCCCAATGCTAATTCACGTAGGTGAGGTTTCAGAAAAGAACCTGTGGATTCATTTCGTAGAGGTTCCAGAAGGGACCTGAAGAACTATTCCAATTCACTATTGTGAATATCCTATACCGGTAGGTCATGCATCCCTTTGGAGAGAAGGGGGGTTTGCACCAAGTGGTATCAGAGCCTGAAAAAGCTCGAAGTTGTATTCTGTGTGATAGGAATAGTTGAAATAATGCTACCAAGGATACGGGTAGATCCACCTATAGTAAATCATGTTGTGGGAAGATAAGTGAGAGAGCTTCGCGCAAGGTTGGAAGAAATGGAAGCAATTCAAAGGATAACATCTTTCGTTGGATATGTTAGTGATGCAGAGAGTGAAGAAATAGAAGTTGAAGAATCTATAGGGGAAGATGTGGGTGAAGAACACTTCTTGAAATTTGTTGTGAAGTTGGGAGATAGAGAAAAGATAGACGTCCCAATGTATGAAGGTAAATTGGATGGCGAAGAGCTACTAAACTGGATAAGTTCCATGGATAAGTATTTCGACTATAAATATTTCGATGGAGGGAAGAAGGTGAGACATGTTGTCACCATATTAAAGTGACATGCAACACTCTGGTGGGATGAAATGTAGGCAGAGAGAAGGAGCAAAGGAAAACAAAAGATAAATAATTGGGATAGAATGGTGGAAAAATTGAAGGATAAATTCATACCTAAGGATTACCAGATAAATATGTTCAGGAAGTTGCAAAACTTGAGACAGAAGAGTATGATAGTGAAAGAGTACACAGAATAATTTTATAGGTTGAATATTAAGACTGGACAAAGGGAGAAGGTTGATGAAAAAGTTGCCAGGTATATAAATGGCTTGAGGTATGAAATACATGATGATATTAGCATGATGACCGTAAGGACAGTGGAAGATGCTTATCAAATTGCACTGAAGGCAAAAGAAAATTTGGCCAGGAACCAAAGTCAGTGAAACAAAAGCAAAGCCTCAAATAGAGGTAATAGGATTGTCTATGATAAGGCACCGAAAACTAAGGATGAAAATGAGAAATCATATGGTCACTTTGAAAGGGGAGGAAGTTCCCAAAGAAGATCATTTGGTGGGAGAAATTATTTTCCTCGAGAAAGAGGAAGAGGTAGAGGAGGTGGAGTTAAATGTTATGCCTGTGGAAAGACACGACACATGTCTTGGGAATGCCCCGAGAGGAAGAAAGAAGGAAGAGGAGAAGCACACATTTATGAAGCCCATAAGAATGTGGAAGTAGAGGTAGTAGAAGGAGGACAAAATCTTATGATGAGGAAAGTTCTTCTAAAGACAGAGAATGGAATAGAAGACTCAGTTTAGTGAACGAGGTTGTTCAAGACTACTTGTAAAACAAAGGACAAAGTTTGCAAGATGATTATAGATAGTGGGAGTACTGATAATTTAGTATCTACAGAAATGGTGGATAAGTTGGAGCTGGAGACAACTGCACACCCAAGCCCGTATAAAGTATCATGGTTGTAGAAAGGACATCAAGTAATGGTAAGTCAACAATGTAAGGTTGAATTTAAAATAGGAGGTTATAAAGATGAGATTCTTTGTGATGTAATTCCTATGGATGTTTGCCATATTTTGTTGGGGAGACCATGGCAGTTTTATAGGAAATTCATTCAAGATGGGAGAAAAAATACTTACACCCCAAAAAAAAATGGTAGAACCCACATGTTTCTACCAATAGAAGAGAAGAAAAAATAAGAAGAAGCCAACATAAGAATACTTCTCATGAGTGGGAAGGAACTCTTGACGGAGATCAAGAAAGATCAAGAAATGCAATTTGTTGTAGTGAGGAAGCCAAGAGTTATACTTACCAATACTTCCATGGATGATTTACTTGAAGAAATACTGGAATTGTTAGAGAATTTTGCTGACATAGTAGTGGATGAGTTACATCACTCATTACCACCCATTAGGAGTACCAGCCACCATATCGACTTGATTCCAGGAGCCAGTTTACCAAAAAAAATAGCGTATAGGTTGACACCTCGAGTGAATGAAGAGGTGAAGAATCAAGTTCATGAGTTTTTGGATAAAGGTTTAGTTAGGGAAAGTCTTAGTCCGGGAAAGTCTAAGCCCATGTGCAGTGCCAATTGTATTAAGTCCAAAGAAGGATGGAGGATGGAGAATGTTTACAGATTCCAAATCCATCAATAATATTACCATCGGGTATAGGTTCCCTTTACCCAGGATGGACGATTTGATGGATTGTTTGAGTGAAGAAAGATATTTTTTTTAAATAGACTTAAATATTAGATATCATCAGATAAGAATGAGAGATGAAGATGAATGGAAGACAACATTCAAGACAAATTAATGGCTAGTCATGCCATTTGGATTGACAAATGCTCCAAGTACATTTATGAGGTTGATGAATGAGGTATTGAAAGAGTTCATAGGTAAATTTTTCATTGTATATCTGGATGATATATTAGTTTTCAGAAAAACAGAGGAAGAACATTTAAATCACTTGACATTAGTGATGAGGAGATTGTAGCAGGAAAATTTGTTAATAAACTTGAAGAAAAGTTTTTTTATGAAGACAAAACTCATATATTTTGGTTTTGTGATTTCTTCAAATGAATTGAATATGGATCAAGAGAAGGTGAGAGAAATCAAATAGTGGATGTCACCAAGGAGCATATTTGAGGTGAGAAGTTTCCATGGGTTAGAATTTTTTTATAGAAAATGACGCAACCTGCCCCTCAGCGGGCGGTCGCCTTCTCCAGGACCTCCAACAACTCGGCCCGAAGAGTCAATACTCTTCCAACTCCCCTCGGGAGCCTTTGTTCCCACAGGTTACTCCTTCTCGGAACTGCGCTTGCGTATCGGGAGATCGGGTCTCACGATATCGCGAAACTTGCGACATGCCTTCGAGCTATCAAATGCCGAGATCCCGATTCCCGATGGTCAACAGTCAACCTCGGGTTATCGCCACTCGTGATTCCGAAGACCTGCTTTTCCAACCTCCGAGCTCTGAACACGCGATGCCACATGCGATACTCCATGCAATCTCCGTGGGACCCGTCGCGACTCGCGCTCTCGCGGTTTCTCCGTGCTCCCTTTAGCGCCGAAACCGCCGAAGTGCCGAACCCCGACTCTACAGGATCTCGTGCCACCTGTCCGCGCTCAAATCGACGGTCTCATTTAAGTCGAGAAATCACGACTCGTGATCTCGTCGTGCATGCAATACTCGCGCTCACCAACCCCGATATTCCCATGCATGATGGCCCCCCTCCGGGTTTTGCCCGTTCTTGAAGACTCCTTTCTTCAAGAATTTCAAGTCATCGATTCTCTTCCTCTTGAAGAGCTCTCAGCTTTCCCACCTTTGTCCTGTGTAACTGAACCAAAGGTGATATCCCTCCTGAGCTTTGTTCCTCTGACTCCTTCAGAGAACTTCTCGAGCATGCTCCCTGTGCTCGACCTTCAACCACTTTCCGCAGTGCTGAAGTCTTCCAGGTTCTGTGCACTCGCAGCTACAACCAACCTGACCTTTCCTTTCTCAGACTTGTCACTGAGAATTCAGTCCAACCTGCACTCACCTGCATGGTTCAAACAACCCAAATCACTCTGGACAAACGAGAACAAAAGTCCAACTGTTTGGCCTCCTCAACGCACTCTATGCGGAGGAATTCCACTGCACTCTATGCAGGAATCTCCTGGCTCAAACAGAGGAACAATTGAAACTCATTCACTCATTCTCTCAAGTCTCGAACCTGGTATGCAATCACATATGCAGCATATAAAAGATAAGCATAAAAAGAAGCAAACATGCACAAGCATAATATTAACAACACACAGAGATCAAACACATCCATGGAATTAAATCAAAGTCTTTCCTATTAATTCAATGTCTGTACATGGAGGTTCTTCACAAGCTCTCTGCTCTGATCTTCTCTTCTCGGAATGCTAATGCTGAATAATCTAATGCTCCTGCTACAATGATACAAGGGAGGGTGTCTATACTCCGGTTTCCCTCTCGAAAGTATGGTTGTCTAATCTAGACTTAACTATTTCATCTACCTGCATTAACTCTAAGTAAATGCCTCAGCTACTTAAGGTTTAGAGTTTATCCGCTCAAGGCTCGTTACAATGCGTTAGTGCACTTCATCACATCAACGTATTAATGTTTGGCGCTTCCTATTAAGGTGTTTCAAAATTGTAAGTGTTGGCGATGTCCAGCTGTTCCATTGCCTTCACGCGCTGGCCCGCTTGATCAAGATGTGGATGCTCCTGCATCATACTCCTCGGCTCAAAAGATTTCATGGGCTCCTATCCATGAGCTGCTGCACGGTGTGCCCATGCTTCTGAATCACTGCCTCTGGTTCCCAGCTGGCATCCTCCACTGGGTGGTTCTTCCATTTCACCAGGTACTCAAAATATTGCTTCCTCCTGGTTTTCTTACCTGCTCGCTTATCCAGTATGCACTCCATCTGCGGTTTCTGTGCAACTGGTAATTTCTTCTGCCACTGAATCATTGGTTCCCCAGTTCCATTGTCTACTTCTTTGACCCTGTATGGGTATAAATCCGAAACGTTGAAAATCGGAGATATCCCGATGCCCTCTGGCAAGTCAAGCTCATATGCATTTTCCTCGAATTTCTTCAGGATCTTGCATGGCCCAATTTTCTTCATCTTGAGCTTGTTATACATTCCCCTTGGGAACCTTTCCTTCCTCAAATGCGCCAGAACCATGTCACCAACTTCAAACTGAAGTTGTCTCTTCCGCTGATCGGCTCTGCGCTTGTATTTCTGGTTCGACTTATGTAGTCGCTGCTTCACCTCTGCGTGAAGTTCTTGCATCGCCTCAGCGAACTCTTCAGCTCTCGCGCTGCTAATTTCAGCCTGTTCTGACTCTCTGAGTTCAGACACTCCTCTCGGTTGTGTCCCATACAAAATTTGAAACGGGCTCTTACCTGTACTCCGATTCACCGAATCGTTGTACGCAAACTCTGCATGTGGTAGGATTTGATCCCAACTGCTGTGATGCTCTACCACTAGGCTCCTTAATAGATCTCCTAAGCTCCTGTTGACCACTTCTGTCTGCCCATCTGTCTGCGGATGGTAAGCAGAACTGAATGTCAGGTCCGTCCCTAGCTTCTTCCATAGCGTCCTCCAAAAATGACCTATGAATTTGGTATCTCGATCCGAGACTATGCTTCTCGGCAATCCATGCAATCAGACAATCTCTTTGAAAAATAAATTTGCGATGTGTGTCGCATCACTCGTCTTATGGCATGGAATGAAATGCGCCATCTTCGAGAACCTATCCACCACCACAAAGATGGAATCAACTCCCCAACACAAAATCCATACTAATTGCCTCCCATGGCCTCTCTGGTATGGGAAATGGCTGACAAAGACCAGTATTCTGCTTCCAGCCCTTCGCATGTTGACATATCCTGCACCTATCAACAAACTGTTTTACATCTGTGCGCATCCATGGCCAAAAGTACGATTCGCTCAGCTTGGCGAAGGTTTTATCATGCCCAAAATGACCTGCTAGTCCACCGCTATGCTTTTCCTTTACCAAATTCTCTCTCATAGAGCAATTGGGAATGCACAATTGATTGTCTTTGAACAGCAATCCATCTTGGATCAAGTAGGAAAACCATGGACTCCTATCCCTAAGAACTGGGTTCTCGGCTACTTCATAAGCTTCTCCAAAATCTGCATCACCTGCATACATGTCTTTCAGGTTCTCAAAACCCATCGTTTTGATCTTGAACTCCTGCAGCATTAAACATTTCCTGCTCAAGGCGTCTGCCACCTTATTAGCAGTTCCCGAAATGTGTTTTATGACAAAGGTGAAATTCTGCATGTATTCCACCCATTTCGCATGCTTCTGATTCAGCTTCTCCTGCTGACTTATGAATTGCAGTGCATGGTTGTCGTTGTACAACACGAACTCTTTGGGTATCAGGTAGTGCCTCCACCTCTTCAATGCTTGGACAATGGCATAGAATTCTTTATCGTCCGTGGAGTACTTCAACTTCGCATCATCCAGCTTCTCATTGTAGTATGCCACAGGTCTGTCATCCTGACTCAAAACCCCTCCAACAGCATACCCACTGGCGTCACACTTCACCTGGAAGGTCTTCTGAAAATTTGGCAGCACTAACATTGGCTTCTCAATTATCTTTCGCTTCAACAGATTGAAGCTTCTCTCAGCCTCGGATGTCCACTGAAAAATTTTATGTCTCTTCCTCACAGTATCCATCATTGCGGCGCTAATTCCACTGAAGTTCCGAATGAACTTTCGGTAGAAACTAGCCAAACCGTGAAAGCTCCTTACCTCAAAAACGCTTCTCAGTGATGGCCAATTCCTGATCACTTCAACCTTCTCAGGATCCATCTTCAATTCATTCGCCGAAATTACAAAACCCAAATAAATGAGCTCTGTCTGCATGAAGGAACACTTCTTCAAATTTATCAGCAGCTTCTCCTGCTGTAGCCTTCTCATCACAATGGCTAAATGCCTCAAATGCTCAGCCTTGGTCTTGCTGAAAATCAATATGTCGTCCAGGTATACGACCACAAATTTGCCAATGAATTCCCGCAGGACTTCATTCATCAGCCTCATAAAAGTGCTTGGCGTGTTTGTTAACCCAAATGACATGACCAGCCATTCGTACAAACCCTCGTTTGTTTTGAATGTTGTCTTCCACTCATCTCCCTCTCTCATCCGGATCTGATGATATCCGCTCTTGAGATCTATCTTGGAAAAGTAATTTTCCCCGCTCAGGCAATATATCAAGTCATCCATTCTCGGCAATGGGAACCTGTACCTGATGGTGATCTTATTAATCACCCTGGAGTCTGTACACATTCTCCAGCCTCCATCCTTCTTCGGACTCAGTACCGTTGGAATGGCACATGGACTTAGACTCTCTCTGATCAGTCCCTTGTCCTGCAGATCCTGTACCTGCCGTTTGACTTCCTCATTCTCTTGAGGTGTCAACCTGTATGCTGCCTTATTCGGTAGACTTGCTCCGGGTATGAGGTCAATACAATGACTCACACTCCTCATCGGTGGCAATGAATGCGGTAGTTCATCCACGATGATATCAACAAACTCTCCCAGGAGTTGTTGAATCTCCTCTGGCAAGTCATCTACTCTTGTGCTTGTCAGGACAATTCTCGGCTTCCTGACAACAAAGAATTGTGGGTCCTCATCCTTCTCCAGCTCCGTGGGAAGTTCTTTCCCACTCATGAGAAGTATCATGCTGCTCGTTTCAGGCTTTATTTCCTTATCTTTTATCGGCAGCAGTTTATGACTTCTGCCATCCTTCTCTAAGGTGTATGTGTTCATCCTCCCGTCATGAACAACATTCCTATCATACTGCCATGGTCTACCCAGCAATATATGGCACACGTCCATGGGAATAACATCGCACAGAATTTCATCATGATAATTCCCAATTTTAAATTTAACTAAGCATTGTTTAGTGACACTTACCCAGTGTCCTTTCTGTAACCACGAGACTTTATATGGACTCAGGTGCTTAGTTGTTGTCAGCTCCAGTTTCTCAACCATCTCGGTCGAAACGAGATTGTCATTGCTCCCGCTGTCAACTATGACTTTGCACTTTCTATCCTTGGCTGTACAATCCGTTCTGAACAATCTTCTCCTCTCCACTGAGTTGTCCACCTCTTTCTCAGGTGCTAAAAGAATTTTGTGCGTCCCCAGCGATCTACCGCTGTCAGCATCCTCGCTCTCGACATCACGCCTCTGCTGCACCTCAGCAATGTGAGCTTTTCCTCCATCCATTTTTCTGTCTGGACAGTCAATGGCCTTGTGTCTGTCTTTACCACACGTGAAACATGTGATAACTCCTCCTCGACCTCTGCCTCTACCTCGGGTACGAGGAAATGTGTTCATGTCAGCATATCCTCCTCGCTGATCATTTTGTTGTCTCTGCTGTGAGGTTCCCCCTCTCTCAGCTTTACCCTGAGGCCTCTTCCAATCCTCCTTGGGCTTCTGTGTTCTCTCTGGGACAACAGCTTTGCCTCTAGGCTGGCTTCTGCCTCGCCCTCGCTGACCTTGCTTGTGGCTCATCTTCTCTTCGGCTTTCAGAGCCATCCGGTATGCATCCTCAATAGTGCGGATGGTAACCATGCTCAGCTCGTCCTGAATATCATACCTAAGACCATTCAGGTATCTGGCCACCTTCTTGTCATCACTCTCCCGATGACCAGCTCTAATGTTGAGCCTGTAGAATTCCTCAGTGTACTCTTTCACCGTCATCAGCTTCTGTCTCAGGTTCTGCATGAGCCTGAACAGAGTGATCTGGTAGTCCCTCGGAATGAACTTCGCCTTCATCTTAGTGATCATCCGATCCCATCTTTTGATCTTATGTTTTCCTTTGGAACGCATGTCCGCCTGCAGCTCGTCCCACCATAATGTTGCATGACCCTTCAGCTTCGTGACGACATGCTTTATCTTCTTGTCCTCTTCGATATCTTCATAATCGAAGTAGGTGTCGAGTGCTCAGATCTAATCCAGCAACTCTTCTGCATCTAGACTTCCCTCATAGACGGGAATGTCCATCTTTGTTTTCGAGCTCATCCTCGAAATAGCTCTTATCAACCTCTCTGTTGATGCATCTTCTGTTGTGACCTCTTCTTGGTCGTGTCCAGCTTCCTCTTCAACCTCAGGATCGATGAACTCTGTCGTACCAGCTCCACGCCTCTGGGTGGTTTCCATATCTTCGAGTCTCGCCCTGAGATCCCGTATTTGACGCTCCATCTCTGGATTCCCTGCTGGATTTCCTGCTGGTCTACCCCTTCTCTGCGGGTCCCTGTCCTCACGATCAGGTGACTGCCTCTCCCTTCGCGGTGGAATTATGTCTTCTTCTCTCTGCTACCTGAACAAAGAGAACTTCAATTCCTCGCTCTAATACCACTCTGATGCAACCTGCCCCTCAGCGGGCGATCGCCTTCTCCAGGACCTCCAACAACTCGGCCCGAAGAGTCAATACTCTTCCAACTCCCCTTGGGAGCCTTTGTTCCCACAGGTTACTCCTTCTCGGAACTGCGCTTGTGTATCAGGAGATCGGGTCTCGCGATATCGCGAAACTTGCGACACGCCTTCGAGCTATCGAATGCCGAGATCCCGATTCCTGATGGTCAACAGTCAACCTCGGGTTATCGCCACTCGTGATTCCGAAGACCTTCTTTTCCAACCTTCGAGTTCCGAACACGTGATGCCACGTGCGATACTCCACGCAATATTCGTGGGACCCGTCGCGACTCACGCTCTCGCAGTTTCTCCGTGCTCCCTTTAGCGCCGAAACCGCCGAAGTGTCGAACCCCGACTCTACAGGATCTCGTGCCACCTGTCCGTGCTCAAATCGACGGTCTCATTTAAGTCAAGAAATCACGACTCGTGATCTCGTAGTGCATTCAATACTCACGCTCGCCAACCCCGATATTCCGATGCATGATGGCCCCCCTCCGAGTTTTGCCCGTTCTTGAAGACTCCTTTCTTCAAGAAGTTCAAGTCGTCGATTCTCTTCCTCTTGAAGAGCTCTCAGCTTTCCCACCTTTTTCCTGTGTAACTGAACCAAAGGTGATATCCCTCCTGAGCTTTGTTCCTCTGACTCCTTCAGAGAACTTCTCGAGCACGCTCCCTGTGCTCGACCTTCAACCACTTTCCGCAGTGTTGAAGTCTTCCAGGTTCTGTGCACTCGCAGCTACAACCAACCTAACCTTTCCTTTCTCAGACTTGTCACTGAGAATTCAGTCCAACCTGCACTCACTTGCATGGTTCAAACAACCCAAATCACTCTGGACAAACGAGAACAAAAGTCCAATTGTTTGGCCTCCTCAACGCACTCTATGCGGAGGAATTCCACTGCACTCTATGCAGGAATCTCCTGGCTCAAACAGAGGAACAATTGAAACTCATTCACTCATTCTCTCAGGTTTCGAACCTGGTATGCAATCACATATGCAGCATATAAAAGATAAGCATAAAAAGAAGCAAACATGCACAAGCATAATATTAACAACACACAGAGATCAAACACATCCATGTAATTGAATCAAAGTCTTTCCTATTAATTCAATGTCTGTACATGGAGGTTCTTCACAAGCTCTCTGCTCTACTCTTCTCTTCTCAGAATGATAATGCTGAATAATCTAATGCTCCTGCTACAATGATACAAGGGAGGGTGTCTATACTCTGTTTTCCCTCTCGAAAGTAAGGTTGTCTAATCTAGACTTAACTATTTCATCTACCTGCATTAACTCTAAGTAAATGCCTCGGCTACTTAAGGGTGAGAGCTTATCTTCTCAAGGCCCGTTACAATGCATTATTGCGCTTCATCACATCAATGTATTAATGTTTGGCGCTTCGTATTAAGGTGTTTCAAAATTGTAAGTGATGGCGTTGTCCAGCTGTTCCTTTGCCTTCACGCGCTGGCCCGCTTGATCAAGATGTGGATGCTCCTGCATCAAAAAGTTTATCAGAAATTTTAGTGGTATATGTGCACCCATAATGGACACTGTGAAAAAGAAACACAAGTCTTTTAATTGGATAGAGGAGGCTAAAAAAATATTCATAGTGTTGAAAAAGAAGATAACAGAACAACCAATTCTGGTTTTACCAGATTTTGGAAAAACATTTAGGTGAGATGTGATGCAAGTGGAATAGCCATTGGAGCAGTCTTGAGTCAAGATAATATTCGAGTTGCTTATTTCAGTGAGAAGTTGAATGACACTAAGGAGAAATATTCTACATATGATAAGGATTTTTATGCAGTGATTCAAGCTTTGAAGAAATGGAGACATTATTTAATTCCAAAGGAGTTTGACTTGTATAGTAATAATCAAGATTTGCAATTTACTACTAGGCAAGAGAAGTTGAATCAGAGGCATGCTAAGTGGGTAGACTTCATGAAAAAATTTACTTTTGTCATTAAACATATTTTTGGAAGTGCTAATAAAGTTGCAGATGCTTTGAGCAGGAGGAGTTTGGTTATACAAGAATTCCAAGTGAAGACCTTAGGGTTTGAGCACCTTAAGAAAATGTATCAGGAAGATCCAGATTTTAAGGAGGCTTATGAAGAATATGAAAATCCTTTATTGAGGGATAACAATTTATGGGCATAATATTTAATCTAGGATGGATTGTTGCTTAAAGAAATTCAATTGTGTATACCAAGATGCTCAATGAGAGATAATTTGCTGAAACAAAAGCATAGTGGAGGTCTAGACGGACATTTTGGTCATGACAAAACATTTGTGCAGCTAAATAATTTGTATTATTGGCCAGATATGAGGGAATATGTGAAGAAGTTTGTAGACCGATGTAAGATTTGTCAACATGCAAAAGGGAAGACAAAAAACACTAGTTTGTATCAACCATTACCTATTCCAAAAAGGCCCTGGGATGCAATTAGTATGGATTTTGTATTGGGATTACCTAGAACACAGAAGGGAAGTGATTACATATTTCTTGTAGTTGATAGATTTTCTAAAATGGTACATTTCATACCATGCCAGAAAACAAATGATGCTACACACATAGCTAATTTGTTTTTTAGAGAAGTTGTGAGACTACATGGATTACCCAGAAGTATAGTCTCAGACAGGGACACTAAGTTTGTAGGACACTTTTGGAGGACTCTATGGAAGAGGATGGGAACTAATTTATATTTTAGTTCATCATATTACCCTCATATAGACAGACAGAATGAAGTGGTGAACAAGAGTCTGGGAAATTTGTTAAGGAGTTCAGTCACTGAAGAAGGTCGACAGTGGGATCAGATTCTGGCACAGGCAGAATTTGCATTTAACAATTCAGTTAATAGGAGCACTAGAAAACATCCATTTGAGATAGTATATGGAAGAAAACCAAGAGGGATTGCAAAATTGAGAGAATTTAATAAATATGAATTCAGGAGCGCTGGAGCAGAATATTTTTCTATAGAAATGCAAAGACTTCATGATCAAGTTAGGAGGAAACTATAGGATAGCAATCAAAAGCATAAGAACAAGGTTGATCAAAAAAGAAGGGAAGTTCAATTTGAAGTGGGAGATGAAGTTTTATCTCATTTGAGAAAGGAAAGGTTTCCAAGGGGAACATATAATAATTTAAATATGAAGAAAATAGGACCATGCAACATCCTTAGAAAAATTGCAACAAATGCTTATGAGATCGAATTGCCAGACAATGTTGGGATATCACCGATATTCAATGTTGCAGACCTGTATCCTTATAAAAATGATGACGCAAGAAAATTATATGATTAGGAAGAGATTCAATGGGAAAAACAGATGCCCATAGTAAAAAACCTTCAGATGGAGAAAATCTTAGAACAGAGAGTTGGAAAGAAAACCAAAAGAAAGATGTATCCTGAATATTTGGTGAAGTGGAAAGATCACCCAGTGGAAGATTCAAGTTGGATAATGGAACCTGATATTTTGAAGCATGGAAAAACAGTGCAAGAGCTCATGGACAAGAGTCCATGAATATTTTGGCCAGAGGATTATGATGCAGGAGCATCGCTATCAAATTAAGAAAAGTGAAGGTGGAAGTGAAATTGACACCTCAACACTTTGAAATAACCAAACCAACTCTTAACCAACTTGGTAGCGGTGTGGAGATTTTTTGAATTTCTCGTTAATTAAATTAGTTGTATGTAAAGTCAAGCCATTGTTTGAATTGACGGATCATTGTAAATGCTTACACAACTGTAAAATATTACAGGTGTAGGATATTAGCCCTTATTAGTCATTAGGTTGCATTTAATTAAGCTGAGTAGGTAACCTCTAGAGTAGAAGGTGATAGAACTTAGATACAAGGAAGAAGAGCGGGGAGTGCTCTCGGTCGTTAGATAAGTATTTTTCATTTTTGTGTCTATAAGAAGATAGCAGTTGTAATCGTGAATCAATTCGGACGAGGGTCTTACAATCCTAGACGGATACATGGTGCATACAAGAACCCTGGATGGGTTGTGATTCCCCAACAACAATATTTATAGGGATCTTGGGGCTAGATGCCTCAACCCCGTCTCCCTTTTCTGTCCATGCTCAATCCACCAGACTTTTATAAATTGATGAATGACCCTGTGTGTCATGATCTAACATGGCCCCCCGTCCCCATCAATATTCCTTCAGATATTCCAAAATTTGAAGGCAATATTGGTGAAGATCCTAGTGATCACGTCACTACTTTTCACCTTTGGTGGTCTTCGAACTCCCTTAATGACAATTCTATTCATTTAATATTGTTTCAAAGAACCCTCACACGGGTCTCCACGAAATGGTATATAGAGCTACCAGGAGGGATGTACAAAATTTTTAATCAGATCGTTTTAATCTTCCTCAACCACTTCCAATTGTCAGTACGTTATGATGCGGACATAGAACTTTTGCCATCCTTCCTTCAGGACAAAGCCACCCATATCTTGAATGACATCCAGGAGTGGCATAGATGAAAGAGGTTGATAAAGGCCTACATACCCACATAATTCCTACTAGAGTGGTTCCTTAAGTCTCTACAACCTTATATTTCGAAGGATTTTTCTACATCCGGGGTTACATTTGAGGAAGAAGCGATTTTTAAATCCAAACAGTTATATATTATATATGCTTAGTTTGGGATGTCATACGATATTCTTCCAGACACACTGGGGTCAAAGTATGACTCTATACAAAAGCTCGTGCCTCATGCCAATGGCATTGTAGGCTCCGCCAATGTGAAATATGCAGACTTGGTGACAAGCCAGTTGAAAGAGTTATCTCTAAACCAATCTGTAGGAGGGCCAACTTCATCTGTGTCCTCCACTCCCACTCAGTCGACGGATGTACATTATTTTCAGTCGTCGACTAACCCAAATAGTAACTAGCAACCAGGAGGGAATAAAAATAAAGGACATGGTAACAATCGTAAGGGTGGGAAGAATAGTAATAAACCCAGGGACAATGGTAATAATGAGAATTCGGATAATAATTCTTGTGAGGGAAATAAAGAAAGGTGGAAGGTGAAGTTTCCCTAAAATGTTTTTATAGATGATCACCTTACCCACTTATGCCCCAAACTCACGGAAGCTGCGAGGATTTTGTATATACCAACCATTGTGCTAACTAATCCTTTTCCACATAATAAACACATGGCCTCGAGTTCCTCGAATGCCGAAAATGTAGTGAGTGGGAGTCAAAACCCACCGACGCAAGTTAGTGACAGTCTATGCATCAATATGGTTAAATCTGAGGTTAATGTAACCACTCGGTCTCATGATTATAGTTCTTCATAGACTATACCTAGTATAGAGTCTCCCCCTCCTCCGAAGATGCCTTTATAGATCGAAAAACTAGAGCCCCCACCTCGTATTCCAAAAGGAGTACTCAAGCTCTCTACCCACAATCCTAATGCTAGAGCCACCCTGAATTACTCTATTATTGAACACCTGGGTCAAACCCCTTATGTGATGTCAGCTCTGGAGGTACTCCAGATGTGTCCTTCATAGAGGAATGCCTTAATATCTATGTTAGGAGCTCTAGATCCTTAAGGCTTTAAAGTTATCAAGTTTTACGTCACGGATGTGAAGCCTCGCTTTCCTTACCATGTGGAATTCCAAATACACATGGATTACTCAAAGTATACCATCAAACATATTGTTGTTGATGAATGCATTGCAACATGTGTGATGTCCCTTATATGTTGGAAATCCCTTGGCTCTCTGAGCCTTTCTTAATCTCCAACCATGTTGATCGATTTTGACAGTCGTTCCTTCTGCCCTCACGATATTCTTCCTGTCTTCCCAGTCAGTTAGGTGGGAAGACAATAGAGGTGGTTGATGCGCCCCTCGACTGTAACTTGTTACTAGGACACAATTATACTTATTCTATGACTAAAATTGTATCATCTTTCTTCCGCACTCTTTGATTTCCTCACGATGGGAAGATATTCAAAATCGACAAATTTTCCTTTGCGTATACTAGCCCCAATGCATCGGTTGGACTGTCGATCCCCATGATCGACAATTCTCAGTCAACAACTGAGAATATCAATGTCGGAATGTATTCATTTCTTATGGGTACCTTCGACTTCATGGCACTGGTTCATCACATATACGCCATGTCCAGTAGGTCTTCTTTGTCAAAGTAGACCATTCATTTTTTCACTTTGTATTTTAACGATTCTTGGACCCTACCTTCCTCGACTACATCTTCTAAAGGTCAATCACATACTGGAATGGCCATGCTACTATCAGAAGCAAAGATAGCATATCAATTTGTTATTGACTCATGGAAATCCAGATCGTGTTACCTCGCAGATGGACGAGGAGGATCTTGTTCTATAGCTCGTGTGGGCCACTTCATTATCTTTTTCACATGACTGCCTCGATGAGAATTTACCTTCGGATGAAGCTATCATAGAGGCCATGAATGGTTCTGACAGGCCATCGGATGATATGCATCATCGCTCTTATTTTCTCCCAAAGCTTTCCAGAATTGAACAAGATGATTTTAGATCTACCTTGAGTGAGATAGTCGGTCACACTGTAGTTCCACTTGATACGCATGACATTTATTTCGAAGGGAACATGGCGATTATCTGTACTATTATCATCATCAATATCTCTCGTATTCCTAGAAAGTTTGAAAATGCATACATCGATGCAGATTGTTCTCCGAAAGAAATTTTGATCTACACCGAGCTCTTCAAGGAATTTCACGATGTATTCGCTTGGCCATATGAAGATATGTCGGGAATCGACCCTTGAATTTTCGAACATGAGATTAAAACCTACCCAGATGTTAAGCATGTTCAACAATGACTTAGAGTTGTCAATCCTAGGAAGGCCCCTGCTATTAAGGAAGAGGTAGAAAAAATGCTTAACGCTGGATTTATCTACCTGGTTCCCTTGATTGAATGGGTATCCAATCCCATTCCTGTGAATAAAAATCAAGGAACCATACAATTATGCATGGATTTTAGCGACCTGAATAAATCATGTCCTAAAGAAAACTTCCTGACACCCTTTATTGATCATATTCTTGATGAATGTGTAGGAAGAAATTTTTTTTCTTTTATGGATGGATTTTTAGGGTATAACCAAATTAAGATTAAGCCCAAGGACCAACATAAGATGACATTTATTTTCCCTTGGGGTACATTCTCATACCGTAAGATGCCTTTCGGACATAATAATGTCAGAGAAACCTTCCAACTAGATATGACCTTTGCACTTCACGATCTCAAGCATATAGTCGAAGCCTATCTCAACGATCTCGTTGCTCACTCCGGTAAGAGAGTGGATCACCCTAAACACCTTCGGCTTGTTTTTGAAAGATGTTTCCATTATCACATATGTTTGAACCCTCATAAATGAATCTTTTGCATTAGGTCAAGTCGAATTCTAGAATTTTTAGTCTCTGAGACTGGGATCATGGTAGATTCATTAAAGCTTGAGGCAATACTTAGATTTCCTCCCCTATGCACTATTCACCAACTTCAAGGTTTACAGGGGAAAGATAACTTTTTACGATGGTTTATAATGAACTATGCCAATATTACTAAAGGCTTCATGTGTCCCTTAAAGATGGAAACTCCTTTTCTCTAGGATGTGTGAGCCCAGGAATCCTTCGATGCTTTGAAGAAAGCCTTGGTATCGACGCCTTTGTTGAAGTATTCAGACTACGGTAGAGATTACTAGCTTTATGTCTCTACGTCCAAAGAGATGATTGGTATGGTGTTGGTTCAAGAGGATGATGAGCTCCATGAGCACATCATTTACTATCTTACTCAAAACTTAGTCGGCCCTAAACTCAAATATTCTCATGTTGAAAAGATAGCTTTGGTTGTTGTTCATGAAGTTCAACGATTACGACACTATATATTTCTTTGACAAACTATTGTGGTTTCCGATGTCAATCCATTTCCATACTTCCTTAGTAGGCATATAATAGGGGGGAAGTACAATAAATGGGTTGTCATTATACAAGAATTTGATCTCGATCTCGCTTTTGCGAAGTCCAAAAAGTCACTAGTTTTTGCAAATTTAATATTCGACTTCCCTTGGTTAGATGAGGATGTTATTCATGTTGATTCATTTGCAGATGAACACATTTTCCTTGTCTCATTATCAGACCCCTGGTATGGATATATTGTTTTCTATATTCAAACTTTGAAGTTCCCTCATCATCTCTCGCGAGATGACTGACAACGTATACGATACCAAGCTAAGAACTACCTTATCATCGACAACACTCTGTATCACCGAGAAGTAGACAATATCCTGCATCATTTTTTTACTCATGAAGAAGTTGATTCTGTTCTAAACGACTGCCACAGTGGGGCTTTTGGTGGTCATCTATTCGGGCTTGCGACATCCCAGAAAATTTTGCAAGACGGTTATTTTTGGTTGTCTATTTTTAAAGATTGCATCGAGGAGGTTAATATGTGTCACCCCTGCCAGGTGTTCATTTGGAAAATGCACTCGCATACAGCCCCTCTCCATCCAGTTGTTATCGCCGGTCCCTTCACCAAGTGGGGGGTGGATTTTTTGGATTGCAACCCAACTTCAGGTAGGGGGCATCAACACATTATCATGGCCATAGATTAATTTACTAAGTGGTTCAAGGCCATGCCTAAAGTTAAATCCGATGGTAAGATTGTTGTTTCCTTCATGTTTAATCAAATTATAGCCAGGTTCGAAATCCCGAGTGATACTCTCACTAATCATTGCAGTCACTTTTAGAATGAAATGATGAAAGAGTTAGCATCAAAACTAGGGTTTAAACATGGTCATTATTCCCCTTAATACCCCCAGGAAAATGGACAAGTAGAGGCCGTAAAAAAGTCTCTCGGAACAATTTTGAAGAAAATTGTCATCCAAAGCAAATATGAATGACATATCATTCTTTACCCAACACTTTGGTCATACCAAACCTCGGTTAAGACTTCCACAGGTTTTTCTCCTTTCCAGTTAGTGCATGGTGTGGATTCGATCCTACCTATCGAATGCAAAATCCATTCTCTTAGATTGGCAGTTGCGCTCCTACCTGACACTTTTGATCTCTAACAATGCCTCATACACCTAGAGAGTCTATATGAGTAGTGTCGAGATGCCTCCACAACTATCGAAGAGAATGAAAGACGTGTCAAGGTCTAATATGATAAGTTTGTTTGTCCTTGGCAGTACACAGAGGGTGACTTGGTCCTTCTGTATGACCAAGCCAAAGAACCACTGGGTGCAGGAAAGTTCAAACCCATTTGGAACGGTCCCTATATTGTGCGATGTGTCTTAGAAAAAGGAGCCTATTAATTAGAATATTATGAAGGGAACATGTTGGCTGAGCCCATGAATGGGATCTATTTGAAAAGATATTACGCTTGATCCCTTGTATACTAATGTATTTTAGTGTATATATTTTTTCCTTTTTCTTATCTTCATCTTGCTTATCAAGTTTTCCCTTAGTTGGAATATGTCAACGAAGTCTTAGTTCTACCTAGGATTCGCAGACGAGGCTAGTCATGATACACAGAACTTGTCTTCTATCGCTTGGGTTGTTTATTCACTCGAGGGTCTACTATTGTCTTCAGGTAGCATTTTCCTAGTTCCATCCACGAATAATATGGCCAAGTATAGCATTGTTATAGATCTTTTACATGATTCCATTCATGGTATTCACTCTTTAGAAGTTCACCTAGACTCCTAGTTGGTTGTATGTCAGTTGAACGACAGTTACCGTGTGTGAGACCCTACTATACTTCGACGATTCTTATGGGTATGAATTTTGGAATGACATTTTGATTTTACTATTTATCATCGCATACCTAGAAGTTATAATTATGTATCTGGTGCATATGCTAATTTTGTTTTAAATTGGCAATTTTCACATAACTAAAGCAAAGAAAACACTTTCATAAATGTACACATTGTAACATAAGTAAATTCGAAGATCAATGTTTTTATATATATTTCATATCTCCAAAAAATATGATGTTGTAGTACAAAATTGGGGCTCACACCCTCAAAATACATATATGGTTGATCATACAATAGTCATGACATCTACGCCTGTGGCGTCAGATGTGTGTCATGGTATAATACTATGGAATTTGTGAGACGCTAAAAGATTTGTACCCAAACACGGGGCAAACCTACCACCTGTCACTGCATCAACTTCAACAGATCCTCTATATGAACCATGGTAATCCTCTGCGTCTCTAACACATGATTTTGGTCACTTGGGTGATGTCTCAATAGTGATGTATTCAGGCTCCCAACAAGGACTTTTTGCCTGAGAAAAGTGGCTCCTCTCTTCTTCCAAAAACATATTTTTAAGATGAGTTTGCAAGCTGCCTATGGTCTAGGGTGAGAGAATCCTTCATTCGTGCAGGCCACCCACACTTAGGGTGCGAAATTCTCGCAGTCTGGTCCATATATAGGGTGCGAACCTGTTTTTAAGCTTGGAAAGGAGAAGAGGTATCAACGGTTCTAGAAGGGAATCTTATAGAAAATGAGTTGGCATTCACATGGTTGTCATTTTACTGACTTCTCATATTTTATGGGATCATCCTCATCCATGTAACCATCTCTCCTTCTCCTATATATTGAAAGGTTTCTCATGGAAAAGGTTAAGCAAGATTGAATAGAGAATTGGTAAAAGAATTGTGTGAAGAACCCTGCTTAGACAGAAGCTTGAAGACTCTATTTGGTCTACCAAGAGGAATTGGATCTTCTTCATGCAAGTGCAGAGCAAGTGTGTGTGTTGGAACCAAGGGTCACTGAAAGGAATCTTGTGACATCAAGGCGATCAGGTTGTGTCTTCTACTTTCAATTAATATGATACAGTGGCATGTCCCTTTCCCATAAAGTCACTCTTACTTTATTGTGTAACTCCTTGATCATATGCATAAGTCGACATTGAATATACTTTACTATCTTCACTTTGGTTGGTTTGTGTTGTCTTGGACTTGACTTTACAAGAGCACCGGAGAGAAGCAGGAATAATAGAGACCTAAGGAAGCGATATCAAGGTATGTCACTTATTCCTTTTCTTTAGTAGATTCAATGACTACAACTTAGGGAAAGAGTCGTGTCTTGTCCTGTTTTTTTCTAGATCCAGGTGGATCTAGGGAGATCTGTTAGTGTCTGCACCTACCGATTTGTCCGATAACAAAATTGGCGACTCCACTGGGGATGCAACCCATTTTTGGTGGTTTTTGGTGGTTTTTCCTTGGCCATTTGTTCTTAACTTACCATTTTTCATTTCCATCAATCTATGAGTCTTGAGGAGACCCTGATAGACTCTCTGGGTAAAGAAGTTCTTTCAAAAATTTTGCTTAGTTTCAGGCCTTCTTGCACTGCACCCTTCTATAGCCTGCGAGAACCACTAGAGTTCGCACCCTGCTGGTCAGTTCAGTGCGAACTTCTTGCACTCTGCCTTTGTCTAGCCTGTGAGAATCCTTCATTCTCTCACTACACCCCACTGCTAGCTTGTGAACCCACTTGCAATTTTTTTGATTTAAGTCCTTTTTCCCTCAGATGCCCAGATTTGTTTGTGAGTCTAAAAAGAACTTCTCTGGCTAGTGATTGATTGTTTCTTGACTTTGAATTTCGTGAATGATTAGTCTTCGAAAATTGAAATCTCTTCTTGTTCATTTTTTCTCAACTGCTACCTCATGACCTTTTCTTAACAAGAATATAATTTCTAGTTTTGAAATCCGAGTGCTTTTTTGGTTGGGATCCGGTGATCGGTTTAAAAGTTGGGATTAATTGTCTTTTTCAATTGCTCATTACTTGGAAAATTATTATCCATATGCATTTGAAGAGACTAGTCTTGTCTGTTTGTTATTTTTTGTCTTCATTGAAAGATTAGTTTGGGTGTTTGTTGGGTATTTCTTTTTCATTGGTTGCTTGTTTTTTATTAGTTCCACCACTGTTGTTTGGTTTCTACTGAAAATTAAAAAACATTTTTTCTTTTTAAGTGACTTTTTATTCGAAAAAATATTGGCATTCAAGTATTGAAAGACAATGAATAGAGAATTTGCATTGTTCATGATTGTTTGATATTGCATTTCCGAGAAGATCATACATCGTAGTTAACGTCGTTCCAGAAAACTCCTCTTTCCCTCCTATAAATAGGATTCATCGAACAAAAAATGTGTATCATTCATTCCTATTTATGCATTGTTTGATCAGAGTCTCACAGAACATCGGTTTCATTTTCGTCTCCTTTGAGTAACAACAGCCTTTAATAATACTATGCAATTTTAAAATTTAACTAGTAACTTTTTCTAGGACTCTTTTACACCAACATTAGCTAGGCTAGAGATTTGGAATAAGCAGTGAGATACACTCTACAAAGAACAAAACACACAATAGCATCTTGTGGTAAGGAGTGTCAAATTCCATTTGCAACATTTTGTCCTCGGAAGCCCTTCTCACACAAGGGCCAAACCCGAGGTCACATTGATATTGACAGAGTTACTCACCCTGCTTTGTTGATATCGGTGTAGAGATTGCATGTATTACGGGGGTCACTTGAAGGTATACCCATAATGATGAGTAGAAGCCTCTCAAGTTGATTTCAGGCTAGATACCCTTCCCTTGCATGTGGATCGAACTGTCGATTGTTCCCCCAGGCATTATTGTTGTTGGTGGTAATCGTAGTAGCCTATCTTCTTAGGGTCTTACACAAGGTGACTGTGAAGGGGCAAGTCTTCACGGTACCTGGAATCAACGTTGGCCAAACTCACTCGGGCTCCTTGGAGGGTATACCCATGATTATGTGTGGGAGCTTGCACCAGGGTGTAAGTCCATTAAGCAGGTCATCAAAATAACTTTTCTACCCTAGCCCAACCCCTCCTAGTCTCGTCATCATGACGTTGGATTTCATCACCAACTAGTGAATTTGGAATAAGAAGGTCTTGTTTGCTTGGTTTATCTTCCTAGATTTTTATTAGCACATGCTATTTGTTTACCCAAGTTGACCATAGAATTTCCTTCGTGAGTTTCTAACTCGATCACAATTGACCCTCCACGTCATTCACGTAGAATGCAAGGCTTACCCCCAGAAAATCTGGAAGGTTCTCAACCCTTGCCTACCAACTCACTAGAGAGCTCTCCTCAACAGAGTGAATCCCAAGACGTTTCCACTCCACAAGTGGAAAGAACTAACTCTCTAGAATGGTTCTGAATTACCAATTCTCGAGAGGACTTCTGACTTCATCCCGACTCTAAGAGATGTATTATGCAAGTGAATTCTTCCTGAGCCTTAGTTGTTCATTCTTCTGGATCACCAACAGGACCTTTCCTAGGACTTGAGGGTCAAGACCCTTTTTGGACTACNCATTTGCAACATTTTGTCCTCGGAAGCCCTTCTCACACAAGGGCCAAACCCGAGGTCACATTGATATTGACAGAGTTACTCACCCTGCTTTGTTGATATCGGTGTAGAGATTGCACGTATTACGGGGGTCACTTGAAGGTATACCCATAATGATGAGTAGAAGCCTCTCAAGTTGATTTCAGGCTAGATACCCTTCCCTTGCATGTGGATCGAACCGTCGATTGTTCCCCCGGGCATTATTGTTTTTGGTGGTAATCGTAGTAGCCTATCTTCTTAGGGTCTTACACAAGGTGACTGTGAAGGGGAAAGTCTTCACGGTACCTGGAATCAACGTTGGCCAAACTCACTCGGGCTCCTTGGAGGGTATACCCATGATTATGTGTGGGAGCTTGCACCAGGGTGTAAGTCCATTAAGCAGGTCGTCAACATAACTTTTCTACCCTAGCCCAGCCCCTCCTAGTCTCGTCATCATGACGTTGGATTTCATCACCAACTAGTGAATTTGGAATAATAAGGTCTTGTTTTCTTGGTTTATCTTCCTAGATTTTTACTAGCACATGCTATTTGTTTACCCAAGTTGACCATAGAATTTCCTTCGTAAGTTTCTAACTTGATCACAATTGACCCTCCACGTCGTTCACGTAGAATGCAAGGCTTACCCCCAGAAAATCTGGAAGGTTCTCAACCCTTGCCTACCAACTCACTAGAGAGCTCTCCTCAACAGAGTGAATCCCAAGACGTTGCCACTCCACAAGTGGAAAGAACTAACTCTCTAGAATGGTTCTGAATTACCAATTCTCGAGAGGACTTCTAACTTCATCCCAACTCTAAGAGATGTATTATGCAAGTGAATTCTTCCTGAGCCTTAGTTGTTCATTCTTCTGGATCACCAACAGGACCTTTCCTAGGACTTGAGGGTCAAGACCCTTTTTGGACTACTGGCATTTTTAGATGGGATCTCTTTGGCCCAGGAGCAGGCGTTGACATCACTGTCGCACCTGAGCTTCCTAAAACATCTGATCCAGACGCAGCACCTTTTACTACTACTTATTATTTTCCTAGTACAGAAGCTCTGCGAGCCGACCACATATTGACTCTCCCTCTACAAATGATCCATTACACAGATACTACGAGTCCTCACACCAGGATTACCTCAACTAGCCAGGCCCCAATTGGCACACCACTTTCGCCCAAAGTCACCCCAACACTTCCACCCGGATATCCTGCATTGAATGCTTCTATTCCTGCACCTACGCAAATCACATCCGGAACTCCTAGTGGTCCCACTCCTTCTGGGCACCATATTCCCGGTTTCATTCCGACACTTCCTCCACCCCCTTTCAGAGGACCTCCTCCATCCTCTATCGGAGGCATTGATCCTAGTGGCACCATCCTGCCTTTCACACCTAGTTACCAGATTCCTATTGGTGGACAATTTCACCAAGGAGGCCAAACTCAACCCCCCTTGCAGAACAAATTCCAATTGGGACACAACCCCCAATTGGAGGGAAACCCCCACTGACCCCACCCTATGGAAAAAACATACCTCCATCCTTGGCCCAATATTGGAATCATCTTATACAACATAATCCTCCACTGACTGGGGGGAAACAGCCTCAAACGAGCTCCATCATACCCCCTAGTACAGGCCAATCCTATCCAGGTACGTCTAATCCTATTTGGGGCTCAAATGCTCAACCCCACACCCTCGTTCAAGGGTACAACCCTATGAGTTACTTGTCTCCATACCAACAATCGAATCTTCCTAGATCCTCGCATTATATGCAGACTGCTTATGGTCCCATTGGTTTGTCGATGGGACTCCCTCCCCAAATTCACCAGTACCCACATGTGAATAGACAGTTACCTTTCTTAGCCACCCTGGATCTCCCCAATCTGTCAAGGATTTTAAATGATCTGATCCGTCACTCTCCTCAATGGCCCGCCATACCGGCCAAACTACCATCCGACATCCCTAAATTTGATGGTAAACCAGGAGAGGACTCGAACAATCATGTAATGACTTTTCACTTTTGGTTCTCATCCAACTCCTTGATGGATGACTCTATTTGTTTATGCCTTTTTCAGCGAACCCTCACAGGTTCCGCTGCGAAGTGGTATATAGAATTACCACGAGGTTTCTTTGTTGACTTCAACACCCTCGCTATGGCTTTCCTCACCCACTACCAGTTACCGATCCTCTATGAAACGGGGACCAAGATTTTGAGTTCTTTCAAACAAACCAAAGCCACTCATATCTCCGATCACATTCATGAGTGGCAACGAAGAAGACGTCTCATCAAAATTGAACTTCCCAATTAGCTACTGGCAGAGTGGTTCACAAAAACATTCGTGAACGACATCGTTCATGACATCGTCATGGGTGGAGTTGTGACAAAAGAATAGGCCATTAGTCGTGCTCAATATCTTGACCTTGTTTACTCACAAACAGGTACTCTTTACGACTTACTCCCTGATGCGCCTCGTCCTTATACTTCCTCTATTTCAACTACTCTTGTTGCTTCTCATGCAGCTGATGGTGTGATTGGAACTTTCCATGCCCAACCACATTTTGTCCAAACCTCTAGAAACAACCCCAAACCCATTTCTTCTAATGTTCAAAATGATTCGTCTCCTACCCCTCCCACCGGCAAGACTTCTAAGGTAAATGTTGTTCAATCTACCCCCACCGGTAAAAACAAATCCAGAAAGGGAAAGGGTAAGAATAAGGAGGACAAAAATAATTCACAAGCAGAGAGAACCAAAACACCACCTGTTGACGATAGGGATAAGCACAAACCCCGATACCCTTGTCTTATCTGCGGTGATGATCACTACACTAAGGATTGTCCACGACGAGCCGAGGTTACTAAGTTCCTTCAAGGGACCACGAAACCACCCACTCCGACCGTATTGTCACAACCCTTCCCTTCTCAACAACAGGCCTAATTGGTCATTCATGACCAACCTTCCCCCTCCAATACATCCTATGTCTTAATGTGTACAGGTGATTCAAAGAAGAATGAAATCATACTTACCACTCGAGCCAAAGATTATTCTTCCTCCAAAGAGAAGGTTGATGTGATACCTCCTTCGTTGGTCCAACCATCTCACATGACTCCACCTACCAACGGTCCTCTTCATCTTGAATGACCAAGCCTCGACACATTTCTTCGCCCTCCTCCAAAGGGAGTCATTCGGAAATCAGCTTTCAATCCTCATGCCCGTGTTGCCCAAAACTATAGTATTGTTGAAGATCTAGCCCAAGCACCATCCATGATGTCATCCTTCAAAGTCTTTCAAAGTTTTCCTATACAGCGGAAGGCATTGTTGAAAGCTATCGGTGGAATCGACCCTACGGATACGAATTTAATAATTTTTGACTTGGAAGATCACATTCCAAGGTTACCCCCTCAACTCGCATTCCAAATACAAGTTATTGTCTCCGACAAAAAAATTTGTAGAACAGTTATCGACAAGGGTGCCTTGACATGTGTCATGTCTATTACCTGYTGGAAATCCATCGRCTCTCCTCCTTTGACTGAATCCCAMAACAYGCTCAAAGCCTTTAATGGATCTRGTTTTAAGCCTTATGGTGTACTCCCTTTGTTGTCGATTAYGTTAGAAGGAAAAACGRTCCAAGTTGAAGTGGAGGTMTTTGACGCTCCTCTCAATTACAATATTCTACTTGGTCGTAGCTGGATTGATTCCATGYGTGCAGTTGTGTCAACTCTGTTCCATGTCATGTGTTTCCCACATCAAGGACAAGTAATTACCGTCGACCAATTAGCCTTCTTTAACTCATTGCCAAACCCCCCCAGATACGAGAACATCGGTGTGGGTCTTCTTAAAGACTCCTCATTAATGGGTACCTTCCCCATCCCACCACTTGATGTTCCACATCCATTTGTTGCCTCAATCAACATGATCTCCACCTCTATTCACAGAACCCCTACATCTCACGACCCATGGATGGTACCCAACCCCGACGATCATCTTCGTTACAATGACAAAATGCCTTTGATTCTGGTCGAATCCACTTATCAGGCCATTCAATCGACAACCCCTTCTACCCCCTCTCTTGGTTATTTATCTCCAGATCCTTTCCGCGTCTTTTTTCCCATGAACGAGATGATCATGTCTAATATGGAAGATACCCCCTGGGACGATGAACATCATCGTTCCATCCTCTTTCTGGAACAACACACCATCGAGGGTTACCAACAGATCTCGACCTCGTCGACCGTTGTCATCATTTCTACCGTTCCCGAGGTTACACACAATGTGTTTCACGAAGGGAACTTAAGTAATATCTCACCCACCATCCCCCTCGACATATCCATAAACCTGGAATTGTTGAAAATGTGCATATCGAAGCTTCATGTTCCCCTGATGAAATTGTCACCTACAAGTCGTTTTTCAAATAATTTTGTGACGTCTTCACCTGGAGATATGAAGAAATGTCAGGTATTGATCCCCGCATTGTGATACATGAGATTAAGACATACCCAGATGCTAAACCCATCCAGCAATGCCTTCATCCAGTCCACCCACATAAAGTGGTCGCTATCAAGCTTGAAGTCGAGAAACTTCTCAAAGCTAGCTTTATTTACTCGGTGGCTCTCACTGACTAGGTTTCCAATCTTGTCCCAATCGACAAGAAACAAGGCACAATCCACATGTGTGTTGATTATAGGGATATTAACAAAGCATGTCCTAAAGACAACTTTCCTACCCCCTTCGTCGACCAGATCGTCAAAAATTGTGCCAGTAGTTAAATCTTCTCTCTGATGGATGATTTCTCTGGATATAATAAAATCAATATCGTTCTCGCGGACCAACACAAAATAACTTTTATTTGTCCTTGGGGCACTTTTACCTATCGAAAACTTCCTTTCGGTTAAAAAAACGCTGGCGCAACTTTTCAGCTCACTATGTCTTATGCCTTCCATGATATCAAACACATTGTGCAACCATATCTCGATGACTTACACGCTCATTCCATGTGTCATGTATATCATCCCATACACCTCCGAGCCATTTTCCTTTGCTGTCAGTTTTACCATATACGCTTGAATCCCCACAAATGTGTTTTCTACGTCAAATCCAGTCGATTTCTAGGCTTTATTGTTTCACGTCAAGGAATCAGGGTAGATCCTTTGAAGGTCGAGGCAATTCTCAATCTCCCTCCTCCTTCTTCACTTTTCCAGTTACAAATTTTGCAAGGGAAGGAAAACTTTCTTTGTCGTTTCATCCTAAACTATGTCGAGCTAACTCTTGGATTTAGGCGACTACTCAAGAAAGGGTCTGAGTTCGTATGGGATACCACTGGAAACAAAGCTTTCAAATCTTTGAAACTGTATCTGACATGTACCCCACTTCTCTTCCCACCTGATTATAGTCGCGATTATTTCTTCTACCTCACAGCCTCAGACTACACCATCGCTATGGTTCTCATTTAGAAGGATGATTCTCATGATGAACACATCATCTATTACTTGAGTCGAAGTCTTACGCCTACTGAAACCAAGTATTTACATGTTGAAAAACTGGCCTTGGCAGCCATCCAAGCAGTTCGACGTTTCCGACACTATATCCTCTCTCGCAAGACTATGGTAATTTCTAACTGCAACCCTATGCAGGACATTCTTACACATCAAATACTAGGGGGGAAATACTCCAAATGGATCGTGATACTCCAGGAGTTTGACTTAGAATTCTAACGTGCTAAGTCCAAGAAATCCTTAGTTTTTGCTGAGTTGATATGCGACTTTCCCTACTCTGAGACAAAAAATGTAGCAGTCGATTCATTACCTGATGAATCCCTTTTCCTGATTAGTTTCGATGATCTTTGGTATGGAGATATCATCATATATCTCCAAACCTAGACTTTCTGACCCAATTTGTCTAGTACTGATCGTTGTCGAATACGCTACCAAGCCCATCAATATATTATCCTCAGTGATACTCTTTATCGTCATGGGATTGACTCCATTTTTCAATGCTGCCTCACGTTTGACGAAGCCGAGAAAGCCCTAAATGACTGCCATTCTAGAGCCCGTGGTGGTCATATGTCTGGGTATGCTACTGCCCAGAAGATCTTGCGAGGAGGGTATTTTTGGCCTTCTTTATTTAACGATTGTATAATTGCCATCCAAAAACGACACACTTGCTAGACCTACAACAATAAAATACAGTCACACCCTGCTCCTCTTCATCCTATGGTACTCATTGGTCCTTTTGTGAAATGGGGTATCGATTTCATGACATGTCACCCTCACTTGGCCGGGGGGCATGGATACATTATTGTAGTCGTAGATTATTTTACGAAATGGGCCGAGGCGATGCCGACATTTGACAACATCGGAAAGACCGCAACATTATTCATATTCAATCACATCATAGCTCATTTTGGTGTTCCTTGGGCTATCGTCACTGATCATGGTAGCCACTTTATAAAATTCATGATGTCTGAACTCACTAAAAAGTTGGGTCTTCACCGTGAAAACTCAACACCCTATTACCCACAAGCCAATGGCCAAGTCGAAGCAATTAACAAAGTCCTCATTACCATGCTTCGATGAATGATAGGGATTCACAAAATGAGTTGGCACACGATGTTGTTTTCAGCATTGTGGGCTTACCAGACATCCGTTAATTCTGCTACTGGGTTTACACCATTCCAGTTTGTCTATGGTCTAGAAGCCATCCTGTCGATTGAATGTGAGATACCCTCCCTAAATCTAGACGTTGAACTCCTCCCAAACACCTCTGCTAAAGAAGAATGTATGTTGTATCTCATGTGATTAGATGAAACTCATCACAACGCCACCCTATTCATAGAAGCCCAGAAGAAATGCATCAAAGCCCAATATGACAAACATGTCAAGCCTCGCGTTTTCTCCAAGGGTGATCTGGTTCTCCTTTACGAACAAGATCGGGATATGCTAGGAGAAGGAAAATTTGAAGCTATGTGGCGAGGTCCTTATATTGTTAGACGAGTTTTGGGAAAAGGAGCTTACGAGTTAGTGGACTATGACAGTATCCCTTTGAGTGAACCCAGAAATGGGTTGTACTTAAAGAAGTACTATGCCTAAGATCACCTGTGCATGAGTGCTTGTATTTTATTGTATCATACTTCTTGTGTGTTACTGTAGTATGCTTTTTCGTTATCTGGTCTCTGCCCCCGACCGCTTATGTTACGTTCTGTTTGGTTTCTAGATGTCAGAATATTCGCTACCCCACATTGGCTTCGCTGATGGTGCTAGCCTTAGTACTCAAAACCTTGCTTCTGCTGCTTGGGCAATTTACACCCCTAAAAACGAATGTATCACTCTATGAGGTGTGTGTCTCGACCGTGAAACCAACAATATTGCAGAGTATAGTGTCGTCATCGAATTGTTGATTGATGTTATTTCGCTCGGTATCTGCCACCTGGTTGTATGACTCGTTTCGAAGTTAGTAGTAGTACAACTAAGTAATGTCTATGCTATTTTAAGTCCTACTTTATTACGGATATATTTACGAATTCGCCTCTTGGAACGTTATTTTGATTATATTGAGTATCAACACATTCCTAGATGTCTAAATACATTGACTAATGCATTAGCTAACTATGTATTAGATAGACATTTGGGCCATTTATAAACCAATCACATCACATGTATCACACAACACAAGATAAGCCGGTAGAAGGCGTATATATGTATATAATGATCAAAAGTTTTTACAAAAAGTTTATGTCCAAGGACCAAAATCTCAAAATGTGAAATCTCATGGCTTCTACAAAATAGCGTCATGGGTGACACTCACGATAACACACAACTACCCAGGCCACCCTATGAAGTAGTTGACTGATAGACTCGGGCATCCCCACAGTATGACTGGTAACATCTAGGGATCTCCCTGATATCCATATTCGAGATGTCAGCAGTCAACCCCTCTAAGTTTTGCTCCATTCCCTTGTAGTCTTCGGCATCCCATCTCGCCACTGGAGCTGCCTCTCCTCGTCGTTGAATAGGAGAAGTTCCTGGAGGTCGATATGGCCCCACATCTGTGTCATCAAAAAGATATTGTTTTGATTAGTTCTTGGATAAACATAAAAACATTTTATATGATAAAAATTACAAAAACATTTAAAAATAACAAAATGTGTACTTCTTACCTAGGTCACCCCATTGAACATCCTCAGGCAGGGCCAAATCTGGATCCCCTCGAAAATCCAAACCAGCATAATCATCAATCATCATCATCTGGGGCCTTAACCAGTCAAAAAAGAAATCATTGTACTTGATTATAGCCCCAGCTATGTGACGAGCCATGAGGGTGCACCACCTCAGCATCCTCGGATCCTGTGGGGCCGATAAACCCCAGTCAACCTGTAATCGCAGCAGTGGAACCCTCTCAAGGAATAAGGACACCAAAAGTGATCCATACCCAAACTGCTTCAATTTTCCCCTTCTACACTTCATCAATTGCCTCTTCATACTACAAAGAACTGCATCCGACTAGTTGAAAACTTGTGGCTCTGTGCACTATATGACGTATTGGAAGTAGCTCTAGAGAGCCATGTGTGGAGCTGCACTCTCATCCATGCATGCTATAGTGAACAATATGGTTGGCAGGGTCATGTTTTGGACCCCCCAAATAGCAACATTGCCCTCGCTTCTTTCGGCCTCAGGTACACAATACTGGCAAAAATACTTGCTCATAGGGAGTCCGCCACCTCGGCCACTGGTCAAGCTAGCGTGGTACCCATGTTGTGATAACCCTATAAGGAAATAGATATCCTCGATATCTAGGGTCAATGTGTGGACTCCCACATGAAACAACTGTTGGTCCACATCCCACATATGAACCAGGTATTCCAACAATCTGTGTTGGGCTCTCATGCTTGGAATCCTGAATAATTTCAAGAGCCCACAGTCCTGGAGGGAAGTGACTGTACCCGAGTCATTCCAGACAATATCATCATCTTCCTCAACAATAGCATCATCTTCCTCATGTTCTCTTTCTTTCCACTCCATCATTTTGATGATCAAACACCTGCACAAGATCCAGGAGAGAAAGGTCAACAACTTTTTCAAAACTTGGCACATTTTTAATTGAGCAAAAATCAAATTTAAATTTCATTTTCCGGCCCCCGTAGGTGCCCCTTTAGCACAGTGCGAGATTCTTGTAGGTGCCCTTAAGGCCACCTACAAGAATCCTAGATTCTCGTAGGTGTCGCATGCCCAGCCTGCGAGAACACTTGGGTGCAAGTTATGGCCCTAAAATGAACCTAAAACCTTGAAAATTGCCAATAAAAACTAAAACTAAACCATGGAAAAGGTAGAAGATCAAGAGCTTACCTCGTTGATAGAAATGGTTCACCAAATGGTCGCTTGTGCCTCCCACGATCAAGCAACGAAATTTGGGGGAAAATGAGGTGTATTGGGCAAAGTTCTTGGCAAAATCACAATGAAATGGTAAAAGCCCGTTTTACCCATATTTATTCACTTTTTACCATTTTAGTTGATTTTTTATATTGTTTTGTCTAAAAAATCTAATGCCTAATAGTCCTACGAGTGTGACTTTTTGCAGATATAGCAACTTTGAAGTCCATGCGAAGGAGTATGGATGTTTTTTTCTTTTTTGTCGCATGTACGACTGCTTTTTAGGGTTTTTAGAAAAACCTTGAGCTCAGTATTCGTTCGTTCTCGCGCTCGAAAATACATGAGAACGTAACCGAGTATACTTTTCTCATCTTTTCCTACTCGTCATGGTCACACGAAAACGACGAACACGAAGGAGTATCCTCTAAGCTCTTTTCACACTTCATAAAAATGAAAAGATGGTCGAGTGACCTTGTTCTATTCACGCTCGTAAAAGTATCTGAAGAAAACGTTCGATGGGTGATAGTTTATCACTTTTTCGGTCCTGTCGAACTATTTTATGAAAAAGGAATTGAGAGAGTTCTCTTTAAGTATTTTTCAGACTCTCAAAACATGAAAAACCCCCAAGTTTTCTATCTTTGGACTCATTAAACAAACATTGAAAGACTCGCAATGGGACCAAACCACTCTTTCTTAGGGTTCGTTAAACATACTCTGAGGGACTCGTCTGAAGGATGACCTTAAATTGAAAAGCATATGTTATCCTCATCAAGCTTGCGTAAAAGTAAAGAGGTACTTGCCAGAAATGGTGGGGGGAATTTTGGGAAAGGGATGTGTTTTTGTATTCATATTAATGGCAGTAAGCGTCGCTCTTGAACATGACACCTCCTATTCATCATTTGAATCCAGTTTGGGAAATCCATTTGTCTCTCATTCGACTTCCTACAAGGTCATATCTTTGGTTGTTTTTGAGTCAGTGTTGCCAAGTCCTTGGTTGTGTCATTCATATGTTCAAGAAAAGTTCATCCAAGTCCTCTATTGAGTCGACCATCTGTAGTTATCCATCTATAGTTGTCCTCTATTGAGTCGACCTTCCCTGTGTTTGTTTCAACTTATATTCATACTATATTTCACCTTCAAAATCTATTACTTATTTCGTGTCATTGATGGGGGATACATCAAGTCCCTCATGTGATGAGTCTTGTTCCGTCGACTCCAACTCATTATCCGAAAACAAGACTTAGAAATTATCTGGTACCTTGGAACTTGCATGCCTCAATGGAAGGTTTTCTCGCTTTCGACGGTGGGTTTTCATTATTGACCCCTGATCGGGAGGTTCCGTCAAGTGTTCAACCTCAACTCATTTATTCACATTCGTCGGATTGTACTAGTGTACCTTGGGAATCATTGACATTAATGGTGATTTCCCTCGCACTTGTTAATGGTTTCATCAATGACTAGTAATCAAGTGGTTTCTACCATGTTCGAATTTACCACATGTAATCGCATGGCTAGATTCGTACTTTTCAGTGATGGGATTAAAGACCCTGGGTCTCATCTTTTTTATCCAGGCTTTGATGGAGTATGTTTAATTTGTGATGGTGCATAGATCCACTTTGTATGTCATGTGGCTATGTCATCTGAATTTAATCATTTTCGCATAGATCCACAGTGTATTCCTAGTGGCTATGTAGCATTTCAATGGCATGGATCCATGGTGTATAATTGGTGGCCATGACTTACATTTATGATTTTATTCATTTATGATCTGAGTATGGGAATGCCTGCCTCAAAATTTGTATTATATTCTACAGATGCTTGGTAGTTTGCAGGTTTCTGATTAGGTGCACTCCTGGTTTTTGACACACACACACACAGTTTACAAAGTATTTCGACTATCATAGATTACAACCTCATACTTTGGGGGGAATTCTGTTACACATGATTTTGGTCACTTGGGTGATGTCTCAACAGTGATGTATTCAGTCTCCCAACAAGGACTTTTTGCCTGAGAAAAGTGGCTCCTATCTTCTTCCAAAAACATATTTTTAAGATGAGTTCGCAGGTTGCCTATGGTCTAGGGTGCGAGAATCCTTCATTCTCGCAAGCCACCCACACTTAGGGTGTGAAATTCTCGCAGTTTTCTCCATATATAGGGTGCGAACCTGCTTTTATGCTTGGAAAGGAAAAGAGGTCTCAAGGGTTCTAGAAGGGAATCTTCTAGAAAATGAGTTGACATTCGCATGGTTGTCATTTTACTGACTTCTCANGACTACTCAAGAAAGGGTCTGAGTTCGTATGGGATACCACTGGAAACAAAGCTTTCAAATCTTTGAAACTGTATCTGACATGTACCCCACTTCTCTTCCCACCTGATTATAGTCGCGATTATTTCTTCTACCTCACAGCCTCAGACTACACCATCGCTATGGTTCTCATTTAGAAGGATGATTCTCATGATGAACACATCATCTATTACTTGAGTCGAAGTCTTACGCCTACTGAAACCAAGTATTTACATGTTGAAAAACTGGCCTTGGCAGCCATCCAAGCAGTTCGACGTTTCCGACACTATATCCTCTCTCGCAAGACTATGGTAATTTCTAACTGCAACCCTATGCAGGACATTCTTACACATCAAATACTAGGGGGGAAATACTCCAAATGGATCGTGATACTCCAGGAGTTTGACTTAGAATTCTAACGTGCTAAGTCCAAGAAATCCTTAGTTTTTGCTGAGTTGATATGCGACTTTCCCTACTCTGAGACAAAAAATGTAGCAGTCGATTCATTACCTGATGAATCCCTTTTCCTGATTAGTTTCGATGATCTTTGGTATGGAGATATCATCATATATCTCCAAACCTAGACTTTCTGACCCCAATTTGTCTAGTACTGATCGTTGTCGAATACGCTACCAAGCCCATCAGTATATTATCCTCAGTGATACTCTTTATCGTCATGGGATTGACTCCATTTTTCAATGCTGCCTCACGTTTGATGAAGCCGAGAAAGCCCTAAATGACTACCATTCTAGAGCCTGTGGTGGTCATATGTCTGGGTATGCTACTGCCCAGAAGATCTTGCGAGGAGGGTATTTTTGGCCTTCTTTATTTAATGATTGTATAATTTCCATCCAAAAACGACACACTTGTTAGACCTACAATAATAAAATACAGTCACACCCTGCTCCTCTTCATCCTATGGTCCTCATTGGTCCTTTTTTGAAATGGGGTATCGATTTCATGACATGTCACCCTCACTTGGCCGGGGGGCATGGATACATTATTGTAGTCATAGATTATTTTACGAAATGGGCCAAGGCGATGCCGACATTTGACAACATCGGAAAGACCGCAACATTATTCATATTCAATCACATCATAGCTCGTTTTGGTGTTCCTTGGGCTATCGTCACTGATCATGGTAGCCACTTTATAAAATTCATGATGTCTGAACTCACTAAAAAGTTGGGTCTTCACCGTGAAAACTCAACACCCTATTACCCACAAGCCAATGGCCAAGTCGAAGCAATTAACAAAGTCCTCATTACCATGCTTCGATGAATGATAGGGATTCACAAAATGAGTTGGCACACGATGTTGTTTTCAGCATTGTGGGCTTACCAGACATCCGTTAATTCTGCTACCGGGTTTACACCATTCCAGTTAGTCTATGGTCTAGAAGCCATCCTGCCGATTGAATGTGAGATACCCTCCCTAAATCTAGACGTTGAACTCCTCCCAAACACCTCTGCTAAAGAAGAATGTATGTTGTATCTCATGCGATTAGATGAAACTCATCACAACGCCACCCTATTCATAGAAGCCCAGAAGAAATGCATCAAAGCCCAATATGACAAACATGTCAAGCCTCGCGTTTTCTCCGAGGGTGATCTGGTTCTCCTTTACGAACAAGATCGGGATATGCTAGGAGAAGGAAAATTTGAAGCTATGTGGCGAGATCCTTATATTTTTAGACGAGTTTTGGGAAAAGGAGCTTACGAGTTAGTGGACTACGACGGTATCCCTTTGAGTGAACCCAGAAATGGGTTGTACTTAAAGAAGTACTATGCCTAAGATCACCTGTGCATGAGTGCTTGTATTTTATTGTATCATACTTCTTGTGTGTTACTGTAGTATGCTTTTTCGTTATCTGGTCTCTGCCCCCAACCGCTTATGTTACATTCTGTTTGGTTTCCAGATGTCAGAATCTTCGCTACCCCACATTGGCTTCGCTGATGGTGCTAGCCTTAGTACTCAAAACCTTGCTTCTACTGCTTGGGCAATTTACACCCCTACAAACGAATGTATCACTCTATGAGGTGTGTGTCTCGACCGTGCAACCAACAATATTGCAGAGTATAGTGTCATCATCGAATTGTTGATTGATGTTATTTCGCTCGGTATATGCCACCTGGTTGTATGACTCGTTTCGAAGTTAGTAGTACTACAGCTAAGTAATGTCTATGCTATTTTAAGTCCTACTTTATTACGGATATATTTACGAATTCGCCTCTTGGAACGTTATTTTGATTATATTGAGTATCAACACATTCCTAGATGTATAAATACATTGACTAATGCATTAACTAACTATGTATTAGATAGACATTTGGGCCATTTATAAACCAATCACATCACATGTATCACACAACACAAGATAAGCCGGTAGAAGGCGTATATATGCATATAATGATCAAAAGTTTTTACAAAAAGTTTATGTCCAAGGACCAAAATCTCAAAATGTGAAATCTCATGGCTTCTACAAAATAGCGTCATGGGTGACACTCACGATAACACACAACTACCCAGGCCACCCTATGAAGTAGTTGACTGATAGACTCGGGCATCCCCACAGTATGACTGGTAACATCTAGGGATCTCCCTGATATCCATATTCGAGATGTCAGCAGTCAACCCCTCTAAGTTTTGCTCCATTCCCTTGTAGTCTTCGGCATCCCATCTCGCCACTGGAGCTGCCTCTCCTCGTCGTTGAATAGGAGAAGTTCCTGGAGGTCGATATGGCCCCACATCTGTGTCATCAAAAAGATATTGTTTTGATTAGTTCTTGGATAAACATAAAAACATTTTATATGATAAAAATTACAAAAACATTTAAAAATAACAAAATGTGTACTTCTTACCTAGGTCACCCCATTGAACATCCTCAGGCAGGGCCAAATCTGGATCCCCTCGAAAATCCAAACCAGCATAATCATCAATCATCATCATCTGGGGCCTTAACCAGTCAAAAAAGAAATCATTGTACTTGATTATAGCCCCAGCTATGTGACGAGCCATGAGGGTGCACCACCTCAGCATCCTCGGATCCTGTGGGGCCGATAAACCCCAGTCAACCTGTAATCGCAGCAGTGGAACCCTCTCAAGGAATAAGGACACCAAAAGTGATCCATACCCAAACTGCTTCAATTTTCCCCTTCTACACTTCATCAATTGCCTCTTCATACTACAAAGAACTGCATCCGACTAGTTGAAAACTTGTGGCTCTGTGCACTATATGACGTATTGGAAGTAGCTCTAGAGAGCCATGTGTGGAGCTGCACTCTCATCCATGCATGCTATAGTGAACAATATGGTTGGCAGGGTCATGTTTTGGACCCCCCAAATAGCAACATTGCCCTCGCTTCTTTCGGCCTCAGGTACACAATACTGGCAAAAATACTTGCTCATAGGGAGTCCGCCACCTCGGCCACTGGTCAAGCTAGCGTGGTACCCATGTTGTGATAACCCTATAAGGAAATAGATATCCTCGATATCTAGGGTCAATGTGTGGACTCCCACATGAAACAACTGTTGGTCCACATCCCACATATGAACCAGGTATTCCAACAATCTGTGTTGGGCTCTCATGCTTGGAATCCTGAATAATTTCAAGAGCCCACAGTCCTGGAGGGAAGTGACTGTACCCGAGTCATTCCAGACAATATCATCATCTTCCTCAACAATAGCATCATCTTCCTCATGTTCTCTTTCTTTCCACTCCATCATTTTGATGATCAAACACCTGCACAAGATCCAGGAGAGAAAGGTCAACAACTTTTTCAAAACTTGGCACATTTTTAATTGAGCAAAAATCAAATTTAAATTTCATTTTCCGGCCCCCGTAGGTGCCCCTTTAGCACAGTGCGAGATTCTTGTAGGTGCCCTTAAGGCCACCTACAAGAATCCTAGATTCTCGTAGGTGTCGCATGCCCAGCCTGCGAGAACACTTGGGTGCAAGTTATGGCCCTAAAATGAACCTAAAACCTTGAAAATTGCCAATAAAAACTAAAACTAAACCATGGAAAAGGTAGAAGATCAAGAGCTTACCTCGTTGATAGAAATGGTTCACCAAATGGTCGCTTGTGCCTCCCACGATCAAGCAACGAAATTTGGGGGAAAATGAGGTGTATTGGGCAAAGTTCTTGGCAAAATCACAATGAAATGGTAAAAGCCCGTTTTACCCATATTTATTCACTTTTTACCATTTTAGTTGATTTTTTATATTGTTTTGTCTAAAAAATCTAATGCCTAATAGTCCTACGAGTGTGACTTTTTGCAGATATAGCAACTTTGAAGTCCATGCGAAGGAGTATGGATGTTTTTTTCTTTTTTGTCGCATGTACGACTGCTTTTTAGGGTTTTTAGAAAAACCTTGAGCTCAGTATTCGTTCGTTCTCGCGCTCGAAAATACATGAGAACGTAACCGAGTATACTTTTCTCATCTTTTCCTACTCGTCATGGTCACACGAAAACGACGAACACGAAGGAGTATCCTCTAAGCTCTTTTCACACTTCATAAAAATGAAAAGATGGTCGAGTGACCTTGTTCTATTCACGCTCGTAAAAGTATCTGAAGAAAACGTTCGATGGGTGATAGTTTATCACTTTTTCGGTCCTGTCGAACTATTTTATGAAAAAGGAATTGAGAGAGTTCTCTTTAAGTATTTTTCAGACTCTCAAAACATGAAAAACCCCCAAGTTTTCTATCTTTGGACTCATTAAACAAACATTGAAAGACTCGCAATGGGACCAAACCACTCTTTCTTAGGGTTCGTTAAACATACTCTGAGGGACTCGTCTGAAGGATGACCTTAAATTGAAAAGCATATGTTATCCTCATCAAGCTTGCGTAAAAGTAAAGAGGTACTTGCCAGAAATGGTGGGGGGAATTTTGGGAAAGGGATGTGTTTTTGTATTCATATTAATGGCAGTAAGCGTCGCTCTTGAACATGACACCTCCTATTCATCATTTGAATCCAGTTTGGGAAATCCATTTGTCTCTCATTCGACTTCCTACAAGGTCATATCTTTGGTTGTTTTTGAGTCAGTGTTGCCAAGTCCTTGGTTGTGTCATTCATATGTTCAAGAAAAGTTCATCCAAGTCCTCTATTGAGTCGACCATCTGTAGTTATCCATCTATAGTTGTCCTCTATTGAGTCGACCTTCCCTGTGTTTGTTTCAACTTATATTCATACTATATTTCACCTTCAAAATCTATTACTTATTTCGTGTCATTGATGGGGGATACATCAAGTCCCTCATGTGATGAGTCTTGTTCCGTCGACTCCAACTCATTATCCGAAAACAAGACTTAGAAATTATCTGGTACCTTGGAACTTGCATGCCTCAATGGAAGGTTTTCTCGCTTTCGACGGTGGGTTTTCATTATTGACCCCTGATCGGGAGGTTCCGTCAAGTGTTCAACCTCAACTCATTTATTCACATTCGTCGGATTGTACTAGTGTACCTTGGGAATCATTGACATTAATGGTGATTTCCCTCGCACTTGTTAATGGTTTCATCAATGACTAGTAATCAAGTGGTTTCTACCATGTTCGAATTTACCACATGTAATCGCATGGCTAGATTCGTACTTTTCAGTGATGGGATTAAAGACCCTGGGTCTCATCTTTTTTATCCAGGCTTTGATGGAGTATGTTTAATTTGTGATGGTGCATAGATCCACTTTGTATGTCATGTGGCTATGTCATCTGAATTTAATCATTTTCGCATAGATCCACAGTGTATTCCTAGTGGCTATGTAGCATTTCAATGGCATGGATCCATGGTGTATAATTGGTGGCCATGACTTACATTTATGATTTTATTCATTTATGATCTGAGTATGGGAATGCCTGCCTCAAAATTTGTATTATATTCTACAGATGCTTGGTAGTTTGCAGGTTTCTGATTAGGTGCACTCCTGGTTTTTGACACACACACACACAGTTTACAAAGTATTTCGACTATCATAGATTACAACCTCATACTTTGGGGGGAATTCTGTTACACATGATTTTGGTCACTTGGGTGATGTCTCAACAGTGATGTATTCAGTCTCCCAACAAGGACTTTTTGCCTGAGAAAAGTGGCTCCTATCTTCTTCCAAAAACATATTTTTAAGATGAGTTCGCAGGTTGCCTATGGTCTAGGGTGCGAGAATCCTTCATTCTCGCAAGCCACCCACACTTAGGGTGTGAAATTCTCGCAGTTTTCTCCATATATAGGGTGCGAACCTGCTTTTATGCTTGGAAAGGAAAAGAGGTCTCAAGGGTTCTAGAAGGGAATCTTCTAGAAAATGAGTTGACATTCGCATGGTTGTCATTTTACTGACTTCTCATATTTGATGGGATCATCCTCATCCATGTAACCATCTCTCCTTCTCCTATATGTCGAAAGGTTTCTCATGGAAAAGGTTAAGCAAGATTAAATGAAGAATTGGTGAAAGAATTGTGTGAAGAACCCTGCTTGGACAGAAGCTTGAAGACTCTATTTGGTATATCAAGAGGAATTGGATCTTCTTCATGCAAGTGCAGAGAAAGTGTTTGTGTTGGAACCAAGGGTCACTAAAAGGAAGCTTGCGACATCAAGGCGATCAGGTTGTGTCTTCTACTTTCAATTAATATGATACAACGACATGTCCCTTTCCCATAAAGTCACTCTTACTTTATTGTGTAACTCCTTGATCATATGCATAAATTGACATTGAATATACTTTACTATCTTCACTTTGGTTGGTTTGTATTGTCTTGGACTTGACCTCATGAGAGCACCAGAGCGAAGCGGGAACAATAGAGACCTAAAGAAGCGATATCAAGGTATGTCACTTATTCTTTTTCTTTAGTAGATTCAATGACTACAACTTAGGAAAACAGTCATGTCCTATCCTATTTTGTACTAGATCTAGGTGGATCTAGAGAGATCTGTTAGTGTCCGCACCTACCGATTTGTCTGATAAAAACGTCAAATGAGACAAGTTACCCTGCACGCTTTGAAGCACTCTATCAGTGTCCCCTTCAGCTGGCTCATCCCCCTGGTGCCTTCTCTGATGTTGTGGAAGTCTGTCCAGCCATCGTGGACCTACATCTACATCACATACATGTTTAGTTAGTACCTGACATCATCCAAAAATATTTTTTTTGTATCATACAAAAATACAAAAAAATGAGATATTCAAAAAAATTGACATACCTATGTCTCCATAGGTGGATCCTGGTGGTAATGACATGTCTGGATCTCCTCCAAATTAAATCCTTGCATAAGGGTAGTCATCCAGATCCATCACATGCTGACTCCACCAGAAGAAAACTCATCATTGTAGGGTGTTGGCACCCTTCCACCCCCTTCCACCTCATCACCTTGGTCCACCGTGACATGGTTGGATCACGAGGTCCATGTGGAACAATATCAACTCTAGGGCCCAAGCCTGGAACCCGCTTCAATAAAAAACTACACAGGATAGACACGAACCCAAAGTTCCTCTTTCTACCCAGTTTGCATTCTATCAGCTGGCTCTTCATGTTGACCAATAATGAGGTGCACCAGTCATAAACCATGGGTCACAAGAAAACCACTAAATAGAACATAAGTGGCCTCGATTCCTAGTGCAAAGAGTCCAACCCTGTGATATGTGTCAACACTAGGACAAAAATATTGAGACTCGGATAGTTGATCACTCTGATCGAGAATTGACTCCCTACCTTCTTGGTCCCTGCAATACAATGAGTGGTTATGTAATCCTCTATGTTCATGCCACTCCTAGATCCCCAGGATTTGAGGTTGACCACCTCACCCTGACGCGACAATCTTGTCAATAAGTAGATGTCCTCAACTTCAACCCTCAATGGTTGTCCATCAAGGTTGAAGGTCTCAGTATCCAGATCCCAGTAGTTCATGAGTAGCTGAAGCAGTCTCACTTGAGTTCTCAAACCTTTGAGAGCCCAAAAATTGTATATCCCACATATTTTTAAGTCCATTTGGGCCCCTAGATATCTCTCCATTGCAACATCCACCTTTTCATGCTCTCTTTCTCTCCACTCTAGCACCATCCTGCAAGATTCAAACCATTTTTTGAGTTAGCAACATTTTAAAAACATTATCCACAGCCATGTATGAGAGCTACAATTTACACAGTTGTGTATAGGGATGCTTATACATTAGCTATTTTGCAAACATTCATATAAGTATGTGTATATGCGACCCGATGATCAATAACCTGCGTATACCTTAGTTTCTAAGTTGTGCCCTAAAATGATAAAAAAAGGAGACCTAATTGAAAATTTTAACCCACTAGAAATAAAGAGAGGAGAAAAATGAATTGTTCGGTCCAGACGGTTGTTGATTTCGTCGCTCATGGCTCCAACAATCAACAGTTGAAATCCGGGGGCAATTTCGTCCAAAATGCACTATTTGGGTAAAAAAAAAAATGTTTTCTATTTTGTTCGTGACCTATGGGACTATCCTGTGGCTGAGAAACCATGACTCACAGGAATCTAAGCCATCAAAATCACCCAGGGATCACACCCAGACTAAGCCACACCAACCCTTAACATGGATAGATTTTTTTTTCCCACAGGTTTCAAACCAGTGAATTTAACATCACAGAGTGCCTTAACAGCACACTCTGTCACTGACTGTCCTACACCTCTAGGATATTTGGGTAAAAAATATAAATGGTATAGTAAAATTAGTTTTTTTTACTATTTATAGAAAAAAATTACCCACTTTACATAGTTCTGTCTAATATTTTGGCCTAATGGACTAATACGATAGTGGATGGAGTTGGTTTTGGTGTTTTTATCGAGGTATTCTTGTAGTTTTTAGTACTTTGTCTACAATTCGTAACTTTGGATAGGTATTTTCACCATCCATCATATACGATAGCTCACCAATCCATTATGCACACTTGCATCATCCTATGACTGCATCTCATATGTCTTAGGTATGAACTCATTTAATAGAGACACACAACCTTCTATCTGCAACTAGAAGTTTTGTTATTGAATGGTAGAGACTTACCAAACATGGGTACCCTAGTTAGATCCCCCGCTCCATTCGGTGCCCATGAAGATATTTTTGTATGTAGGATCGGGAGTCCCTTGTAGCTAATACATGACTTTACGTTTGAACCTTATTTATTACTCATAAGCATGATGACCTATACCTAGAGGAATCCCAACAAGTATGGTTTAAGCTCTTTTCCAACTCTCTCAAAAAGTGAAAAGATTGTCGAGTGAACTTGTCTCTTTCACACTCGTAAATTGGATTTGAAAGGACATCTATTTGGTTTAAGTTTACCCCTTTTTCAAACCAATTAGACTAAGATTACAAAAATGAACATTTTTTGGCATTAAGTTGTAATTGCATCTCATTCTCTTGCTTGCAGTATTGAGCCTATTGTCAGTTCTCATTGTTTCATTATAAGCCTATGAACTCAACAGTTTGCATCATCACCAAAGGAGAGACTTGTTTATATCCATTGCAGCTTGACACCCTATACCCAAGAGGAAATTCCTCAGAGTCTCCATCTCCCACATGAATCTCCTTGCATTAAGCATAGGTATGTTCCACCTCTGGAATTAGTTTCGTAGTTGTGACACTTGTTTCTCCTCTGTATCATAGCATTCATTTGACTATGAAAAAACAAAAACATATCGGCAGGGAAAGAGTATTATCTTAAATTGGTAGCATTCGTGTCACTTTTGAACAGAGTACAAAACTCCATTGATCATGGGGGATCAGATTGTACTCCATTGTATACAGATATGTTCAGATTGATTTTGACACTAGTTTTATTGGGCCTTGTTCATGACTATCACAACCATTGGCATGTAGCCACCTTTGTATTGCCTATTCATGGCCATGCACAATTTTTTGATATATTTTCACATGGATCTGCAGTGTAATTCAAATTGGCAGCCATGTGCACAAAGTCAATACATATTGTAATATTCTCATGAGAAACTAGTTCTTCTAGTTGAGTCTCCATTACTCCACTTTTGGGTATTATAATGTATTTCGGCCATCGCGGATACTCCTCTAACCTCACACATTAGGGGGCATATATTATAGCAAGATTTGCCTCACCCTATGCAAATTTTCTCAGAAGGCCTTTTTCCATTTCCCTATGCAGACTTGAAGTCCCTTTTTTCAAATCCTAGAGCTAAAAGCAAAGTTACTCTAGAAAATAGGAGAATAATTCAACTTTGAGAGAAAAGTTACTATGGAAAAATTATTCACTTCATATTGAGTCTGTATCCCTTTGTCCTTTTAAGTCTGAACACATTGTTCAGTCCCCAAGTTCTTCCCTACTTGATTGAGAACCTCATTGTCTCTCTTATATGAGATTTCCTTTAGTGGAGGATTGAAGTGGTGGAGGCCCATCTGGAAGGGAGTTAGTTTCTCGGTTCTGAACCGTGCCAACACGAAAGTTTGTAATTCATTCACTTCTGTTGATTACATTTTAATAGAAATACTATTTTCTCGTCCAATAAATATCTTGCAAATATTTGAGTTGTTATTCCATGGGCATATTTGTTATGAATGTTGATGGATTATTCTATTGNTATCAAGAGGAATTGGATCTTCTTCATGCAAGTGCAGAGAAAGTGTTTGTGTTGGAACCAAGGGTCACTAAAAGGAAGCTTGCGACATCAAGGCGATCAGGTTGTGTCTTCTACTTTCAATTAATATGATACAACGACATGTCCCTTTCCCATAAAGTCACTCTTACTTTATTGTGTAACTCCTTGATCATATGCATAAATTGACATTGAATATACTTTACTATCTTCACTTTGGTTGGTTTGTATTGTCTTGGACTTGACCTCATGAGAGCACCAGAGCGAAGCGGGAACAATAGAGACCTAAAGAAGCGATATCAAGGTATGTCACTTATTCTTTTTCTTTAGTAGATTCAATGACTACAACTTAGGAAAACAGTCATGTCCTATCCTATTTTGTACTAGATCTAGGTGGATCTAGAGAGATCTGTTAGTGTCCGCACCTACCGATTTGTCTGATAAAAACGTCAAATGAGACAAGTTACCCTGCACGCTTTGAAGCACTCTATCAGTGTCCCCTTCAGCTGGCTCATCCCCCTGGTGCCTTCTCTGATGTTGTGGAAGTCTGTCCAGCCATCGTGGACCTACATCTACATCACATACATGTTTAGTTAGTACCTGACATCATCCAAAAATATTTTTTTTGTATCATACAAAAATACAAAAAAATGAGATATTCAAAAAAATTGACATACCTATGTCTCCATAGGTGGATCCTGGTGGTAATGACATGTCTGGATCTCCTCCAAATTAAATCCTTGCATAAGGGTAGTCATCCAGATCCATCACATGCTGACTCCACCAGAAGAAAACTCATCATTGTAGGGTGTTGGCACCCTTCCACCCCCTTCCACCTCATCACCTTGGTCCACCGTGACATGGTTGGATCACGAGGTCCATGTGGAACAATATCAACTCTAGGGCCCAAGCCTGGAACCCGCTTCAATAAAAAACTACACAGGATAGACACGAACCCAAAGTTCCTCTTTCTACCCAGTTTGCATTCTATCAGCTGGCTCTTCATGTTGACCAATAATGAGGTGCACCAGTCATAAACCATGGGTCACAAGAAAACCACTAAATAGAACATAAGTGGCCTCGATTCCTAGTGCAAAGAGTCCAACCCTGTGATCTGTGTCAACACTAGGACAAAAATATTGAGACTCAGATAGTTGATCACTCTGATCGAGAATTGACTCCCTACCTTCTTGGTCCCTGCAATACAATGAGTGGCTATGTAATCCTCTATGTTCATGCCACTCCTAGATCCCCAGGATTTGAGGTTGACCACCTCACCCTAACGCAACAATCTTGTCAATAAGTAGATGTCCTCAACTTCAATCCTCAATGGTTGTCCATCAAGGTTGAAGGTCTCAGTATCCGGATCCCAGTAGTTCATGAGCAGCTGAAGCAGTCTCACTTGAGTTCTCAAACCTTTGAGAGCCCAAAAATTTTATATCCCACATATTTTTAAGTCCATTTGGGCCCCTAGATCTCTCTCCATTGCAACATCCACCTCTTCATGCTCTCTTTCTCTCCACTCTAGCACCATCCTGCAAGATTCAAACCATTTTTTGAGTTAGCAACATTTTAAAAACATTATCCACAGCCATGTATGAGAGCTACAATTTACACAGTTGTGTATAGGGATGCTTATACATTAGCTATTTTGCAAACATTCATATAAGTATGTGTATATGCGACCCGATGATCAATAACCTGCGTATACCTTAGTTTCTAAGTTGTGCCCTAAAATGATAAAAAAAGGAGACCTAATTGAAAATTTTAACCCACTAGAAATAAAGAGAGGAGAAAAATGAATTGTTCGGTCCAGACGGTTGTTGATTTCGTCGCTCATGGCTCCAACAATCAACAGTTGAAATCCGGGGGCAATTTCGTCCAAAATGCACTATTTGGGTAAAAAAAAAAATGTTTTCTATTTTGTTCGTGACCTATGGGACTATCCTGTGGCTGAGAAACCATGACTCACAGGAATCTAAGCCATCAAAATCACCCAGGGATCACACCCAGACTAAGCCACACCAACCCTTAACATGGATAGATTTTTTTTTCCCACAGGTTTCAAACCAGTGAATTTAACATCACAGAGTGCCTTAACAGCACACTCTGTCACTGACTGTCCTACACCTCTAGGATATTTGGGTAAAAAATATAAATGGTATAGTAAAATTAGTTTTTTTTACTATTTATAGAAAAAAATTACCCACTTTACATAGTTCTGTCTAATATTTTGGCCTAATGGACTAATACGATAGTGGATGGAGTTGGTTTTGGTGTTTTTATCGAGGTATTCTTGTAGTTTTTAGTACTTTGTCTACAATTCGTAACTTTGGATAGGTATTTTCACCATCCATCATATACGATAGCTCACCAATCCATTATGCACACTTGCATCATCCTATGACTGCATCTCATATGTCTTAGGTATGAACTCATTTAATAGAGACACACAACCTTCTATCTGCAACTAGAAGTTTTGTTATTGAATGGTAGAGACTTACCAAACATGGGTACCCTAGTTAGATCCCCCGCTCCATTCGGTGCCCATGAAGATATTTTTGTATGTAGGATCGGGAGTCCCTTGTAGCTAATACATGACTTTACGTTTGAACCTTATTTATTACTCATAAGCATGATGACCTATACCTAGAGGAATCCCAACAAGTATGGTTTAAGCTCTTTTCCAACTCTCTCAAAAAGTGAAAAGATTGTCGAGTGAACTTGTCTCTTTCACACTCGTAAATTGGATTTGAAAGGACATCTATTTGGTTTAAGTTTACCCCTTTTTCAAACCAATTAGACTAAGATTACAAAAATGAACATTTTTTGGCATTAAGTTGTAATTGCATCTCATTCTCTTGCTTGCAGTATTGAGCCTATTGTCAGTTCTCATTGTTTCATTATAAGCCTATGAACTCAACAGTTTGCATCATCACCAAAGGAGAGACTTGTTTATATCCATTGCAGCTTGACACCCTATACCCAAGAGGAAATTCCTCAGAGTCTCCATCTCCCACATGAATCTCCTTGCATTAAGCATAGGTATGTTCCACCTCTGGAATTAGTTTCGTAGTTGTGACACTTGTTTCTCCTCTGTATCATAGCATTCATTTGACTATGAAAAAACAAAAACATATCGGCAGGGAAAGAGTATTATCTTAAATTGGTAGCATTCGTGTCACTTTTGAACAGAGTACAAAACTCCATTGATCATGGGGGATCAGATTGTACTCCATTGTATACAGATATGTTCAGATTGATTTTGACACTAGTTTTATTGGGCCTTGTTCATGACTATCACAACCATTGGCATGTAGCCACCTTTGTATTGCCTATTCATGGCCATGCACAATTTTTTGATATATTTTCACATGGATCTGCAGTGTAATTCAAATTGGCAGCCATGTGCACAAAGTCAATACATATTGTAATATTCTCATGAGAAACTAGTTCTTCTAGTTGAGTCTCCATTACTCCACTTTTGGGTATTATAATGTATTTCGGCCATCGCGGATACTCCTCTAACCTCACACATTAGGGGGCATATATTATAGCAAGATTTGCCTCACCCTATGCAAATTTTCTCAGAAGGCCTTTTTCCATTTCCCTATGCAGACTTGAAGTCCCTTTTTTCAAATCCTAGAGCTAAAAGCAAAGTTACTCTAGAAAATAGGAGAATAATTCAACTTTGAGAGAAAAGTTACTATGGAAAAATTATTCACTTCATATTGAGTCTGTATCCCTTTGTCCTTTTAAGTCTGAACACATTGTTCAGTCCCCAAGTTCTTCCCTACTTGATTGAGAACCTCATTGTCTCTCTTATATGAGATTTCCTTTAGTGGAGGATTGAAGTGGTGGAGGCCCATCTGGAAGGGAGTTAGTTTCTCGGTTCTGAACCGTGCCAACACGAAAGTTTGTAATTCATTCACTTCTGTTGATTACATTTTAATAGAAATACTATTTTCTCGTCCAATAAATATCTTGCAAATATTTGAGTTGTTATTCCATGGGCATATTTGTTATGAATGTTGATGGATTATTCTATTGAATGTGCTAACTTTATATATTATCACCATATGCTTGTGTTTCTTGGTTGTTGAGGAAAAGTTGCAGGTGTAGTGCTTTGAGTCAAGTGCTCAATTGTGGACTTCATCGAACGTCTAGATGAGGTTGGCTATTTATCTTGTCTTGTTATCATATTTGCTTATATAGCATACCTGAGATTAGAGTTGATTTATGCATTCATTTTCATGTGTTGTGTTTTACCCCTGGTCATAGAGAGATTTTCCTCGTAACAAAAAATTCCTACTCGATTTTGGAAGACACATCTATAGGGATGGATGGTGGATGCTACTTAAGAACACTCAGCTCTAGAAACACAGTAATATCTCCAAGCATGCAAATGTGCAAAGAACCCTTTTGGAATCGAAATTGATCTCAAGAAGACCATATAATGGTTGTGTTCAAGACATATAGGAAGCTAAGGAAAATGGTAAGCAAACCCATGATCGTGATATCTCCAATCTAAAACATGCACAAGGATATCTGTAACATTGTGGACCAAAAGCATATTGCCATTATCATACTCCCCTTCCATAAAGGATCAAGCTACAAACAGTCATAGCCTGGCAAGAAAGGGAAAAATATGCATAGATCACTAATCATTGAGTTGAATATCGTTGTAATAGATTGTCTCCATTAACATGCCTTGAAATGCAGACCACAAGAGAGAAAATCAGAAGGCACATTAAAATTTTCCAAGATGCAACAAGGTATATATAATCCTCCTACTAAGTTTCATTTAATTGAAAATTCAATTTAATTATTGATTGAGTTTGTTCTTTACACTGCACTCTCCCAATACTATTTATATTTAATATTCAGATCAATTCCATTATGCGGTGGAATTATATATATTTGTGGTCTGCACTCACAAATACTTCTGGAGGAGTCATTTTCTGAAGGTTTGTTTTATAGATATGCAGTCAGCTCTCACAAATAGTTCTGGAGGAGCCAAAGGTTTGTTACATGTTTTGGGATATTTTTTGACACATAAGGTTTTTTTTTCATTGTTTTGGAGTTAGGATTACGATTAGGGTTGTCACTATTTTTGGAATAGGTTTTTTTCACTCTTTTGTCTTTAGGATTAAGGTTGTCCTTTTTAAAATATTTTTTCCACTATTTTTAATTTAGAAAATATTTTTAAAATCAAAATTTCACAAATAAATATGTCATTTTAATAATTTTATTACAAAATATACTTTTGTCTACCAATAGAGTTAGCACATCTAAATTTATAACAATGTAATACTAGCGCCAAATGCAATCTTCCTTGTATAGTTAGACTAAGTGATACTTAGTGCTTGATTCATTGATGTACCACTTTTTCTAAATAAAGGTGATGTTGTTTTCCATCTGACAAAGAACATTTGAGTAAATTCTAAGGCCAAATATCTAAGAGATTCATTTCATTTTATATAAATTTTAGGTTTAGAAAATCGTAAGGTCAAAGTGTTCATGGATTCATTGCATTTTTTATATATTTGAGATGTAGAAAATTATGGAACACCATGAAATGATTACATGCATTCAAACAGTCTTGAAATGTAAAATTTGACTAAATTCTTAGATGAAGGTTTTGAGAGATTCATTGAATTTGAGAAAGATTTGAAGCTTTGAAATAAACAGTTTAGAAGTTCCCCCAAAAATAATAAAACCATAGGAAAGTCGAATTTTTTTCCAACTTTGAGAGAAATTTTGGAATAGAAAACAAACACTTTTAACTCCCAAAGTCCGAACATCAACCACACGATAGAAATTTCGGAAAAACCATGAAAATGAGCACCATGATAAATGTGCATTTGAAGAGTTTTGAAAAATAAAATTTGACTAAATTCTTAGGTTAAAATTCTATAGACTCATTGAATTTTTAGTTAAAGGTGAGTTGACAACGTCTTGAAAAATAAAATGTGAGTAAATTCTCACGTCAATTTTAGATAAATTTGAGGTTTATTTAAGGAAATTCGTGAAGAGAGTATGTCCACTCACACCATATGAAAGATAATACTAAATTGAATGTTCTAAGTTTTTATAAATTTATTAAATTTTAGAAAAAATTATGTTAATATACTAGAATGGTGCCTGTCAACTTATATCAACCACTTTACTAATGCGGTTGTGCTATTTTACATGTGTTTTAGTTAAAAGATAATAATTTGTATGTAAGTTTTTTGTATTATAAGTTACCTTTCAAATCCATAATATACATAACTATCTGTCAGAGAATAGAATATGTTGGTCTACATTTCCTAGATGGGAAACCAATAGTTCAAAATAAGCCAGTTCTTAGAATTTAAATACTTGCAATAACCAAAACACAATTTCTTATGCACTTTATGATGTCTATAAGCCTCGATGCTACACATGGATATGACAAAAATTAAGTAAAACCTTTCCATCACAAGAATCCTAAAACAAGAACCTGAAAACAAAGGCTTCATTTTGAGTCTGGAGTCGGGTAATCAGTCTTCCATGTGTCGCTTGTCGCTAGATCCCTTGTTGCCGCTGCAGTTGAAGGAGCCAGAGAGTGGTTGAGAAGAGCATATAACAGAGCCTCCAACCATTCTTCGCGTCGATCCCTGGGCTCAATCATGAACAATAAATCCACCATGTCATGCCAGACTTCGAAAACCAATCCCTACAAAATATCCATTGATGTCAGGAGCCGAAAGTAGCCTCCACATGCGCAACAAATGGGTGGATGGGGCTGAGAGGGGTTCCTCGTCGAGGGGATGGAGGTGGCACTAGGTTGGAAGAAACTCGAGGAATCATAGGATATCTAGAGGGACAAGAGGTGGAAGGCATGTCCCAGATGGTTCGAGGCGCAAAGCCCATAGAATTCCCTTGGTTTTTGAACCATTCCACTTGACAAGACTCGGGAGAAGACAAAGGAGCGAGGCCATGCAGGCCAGAGCAGGACGGGAGGAGGGAGGAGAAGATGAATTGGTCAAGGTTTGTTGTTGGTCGAGGTTTCAATGAGTTGTTCTCCTGTAAGATTGATACTAGGCCCGACCCCTTCTTGGCTTTCTGAACATCCTCGACATAACCAAGAGGGGGAGGTGGAGGAATACAACCTGCAAATATGAAATCAGTAGCGAAGAGGAAGAGTTGGGTGGATAAATGAAATAGATGAAATGCACATAAGAGGCTATGGATTATGGATGGAAATGGAGGAAAAAAAGCCTTGGATCAGTGTAAAGAAGCCAGAGGAAGTGACATGACATGCTTCTCGCAAAATCCATTGCCATTACTGCGACAGGGGAAATGACAGGTTGAAGCACCTGGAGCATGTAATTGCCAGAGAAGATGAGCAACAGAGTGTAAATGTGATGCATTATATCACAGGGAGTGACGACCATAGTGCGGGGCATGTGGCCTTCCAAAGCCAGTTGCTCGCCCACCTCCCTCGTGTCCACTATCAGGTAGATGACACCCCATCTGGGTAATGTGTTTTAGTTAATTTAATTGGGTATACTTTACATATATTTAGTCAATTAAAATTGGCAAAATTTACTTATGCTTTAGTCAAATGAACTAGACTCGTAAAATTATCTGAACAAAACGTTCGATGGGCAATAGTTTATCACTTTTTCGGTCCTGTCAAACTATTTTACGAAAAAGGAACTGAGAGAGTTCTCTTTAAGTATTTTTCAGACTCTCAAAACATGAAAAACCCCTGAGTTTTCTATTTTTGGACTCATTAAACAAACATCGAAAGACTCGCAACGGGACCGAACCACTCCTTCTTAGGGTTCGTTAAACATACTCCGAGGTACTCGGCCGAAGGATGAGCTTAAATTGAAAAGCATATGTTATCCTCCTCAAGCTTGCGTAAAAGTAAAGAGGTACTCACCAGAAATGGTGGGGAAAATTTTGGGAAAGGGATGTGTTTTTGTATTCATATTAATGGCAGTAAGCATCGCTCTTGAACATGACACGCCCTATTCATCATTTGAATCCGGTTTGGGAAATCCATTTTCCTCTCATTCGACTTGCTACAAGGTCATATCTTGGGTCATCTCTAAGTCAATATTGCCAAGTCCTTGGTTGTGTCATTCATATGTTCAAGAAAAGTTCATCCAAGTCCTCTATTGAGTCGACCATCTGTAGTTGTCCATTCTTACCATGTCGGCCTTCCCTGTGTCTGTTTCAACCTATATTCATACTCTGTTTCACCTTCAAAATATGTTACTTATTTTGTGTCATTGACGGGGGATACATCAAGGCCCTCGTGTGACGAGTCTTATTTCGTCGACTCCAACTCATTATCTGAAAACAAGACTTAGAAATTATCTGGTACCTTGGAACTTGCATGCCTCAATGGAAGGTTTCCTCGCTTTCGACAATGGGTTTTCATTATTGACCCCTGATCGGGAGGTTTC
>JZKD02S1686740.1:125034-136646 GCA_000966675.3 Picea glauca
TTGATCACATGTATAGACTAGGTATTGAATATATTAATTTTCTTGTACTTCGATTGGTTTGTACTGTTGTGATTGAACGGCACAAGAGCATCGAAGCAGAGCAAGGAACAACAGATATTTAAGGAGAGCATTCATAAGGTATGTCCACTATCCATTTCTCTTAGTTCATTCAATAGTCTATATCTAGGGAAAGAGTAGTATTCTGTTTTGTTTTGTTCTAGATCCAGGTGGATCTAGGGAGATTGGTCTGTGTCCGCACTCATGAATTTATCCTGAAACAAAATTGGCGACTCCACTGGGGAAGCAATCCCCTTTTGTATTTTTGGTTTCTGGAATTTCTGTGGCCATTTTCTCTGGTTGCCTTTTTCTCCTGATTTGTAAATCTCCGAGTCCTCAGGATACCCTGAGTGACCTTCTGGGTCCAAAAGCCAGTTTGATTTTTTCTTGTTTTTTCAAATTTTTCATTAGTTTCAGGGATTCCCGCACTGTGCCCATTAGCAGCCTGCGAGAACCTTGATAGTTCACACGTTTCTTATATATTCCAGTGCGAGAAGTTTGCATTCTGCATTGAAGTGGCCTGCGAGAACCATAGTTTCTCGCACTGTGTCCTAAGCTAGTCTGCGAACAGTTTTTGTGAAATTTTTGGAATCAAGTTCTGACTTTTGCAATAGCTCAGTAAGGTTGATTTAAGTCTTTTTGACTCTTTGGATTACTGGCTTACCTAGTTTTGCTTCCTTTTGCTTGCTGGACCTGATTTAGGTTTTCCAGGCTTGTTCTTGCTTTGGTCACTTGACTTTCATCTCTTAGCCTTTATTGGCATTTTTCTTCTCTCTGATTACTGGATTTGGATGTGTCGTGTTGGTTAAGAATCAGTGATTGATTGGAAGTTAAGTTTTTTGATGTTTCTCTTGTACTTGTTGGTTCAAAAGGACAATTTTCATTTGCATTGAGAAGTTTTTTTGGTTTGTTTTTGTTTTTGCTTCCATTGAAAGTATTGGATTGGGTTGTTTATTTGGGTCTTTATAATTTTGTTTTCTTTCCTCATTCATTAGAGTTCTTCTTGGAAAGTGAACTGTATGTTTTATTTCAAGATCTTTGTTTTATCTTTGAAACACCATTGAAAATCAAAATTGTAAAGTATTGAAGTTTTAAAAAAGACATCTAGACATTGTTCATTGATACATGACTATTTGTATTGGCATTAAAAAAGGAAATTGAGCATGGCATTTGCATTGTAATATTGAGATTGATTCAGAAATTGTTTTCTCTCTCCCATAACTAGGATTCATCGAATGAAAAAGATTACATTTCATCATATCCTTGCATTGATTGGGTCAGAGTCACACATCATGAGTTTCACTTCCGTTGCCTTTGAGTAANTAGACATTGTTCATTGATATATGATTATTTATTGGCATCAAAAGGGAAATTGAGCATAGCATTTGCATTGTAATATTGAGATTGATTCAGAAATTGTTTCTCTCTCCCATAGCTAGGATTCATCGAATGAAAAATATTACATTTCATCATATCCTTGTATTGATTGGGTTAGAGTCACACATCATGAGTTTCACTTCCGTTGCCTATGAGTAAACAACAGCCATTAAAACATTGCGCAATATTAAAATTGATCTAGTAACTCTTTGATAGGGCTCTTTTACACCAACATTTAGCTAGGCTAGTGCTTTGGAGTAGGAAGAGAGACACACTCTCCAAAATCTCAAAAACACACAATAGCATCTTGAGATAGGGAGTGTAAAATTCCATTGGCCGCATATTGTCCTGGGAAGCCCTTCTAACACAAGGGTCAAGCATTAGGTCGCATTGGTGTTGGAAGGTATACTAACCTGCTCTGTTGACATCGGTGTAGAGATTGCACGTATTATGGGGGTCACTCTGAGGTATACCCACAATTATGAGTGGAAGCCTTTGAGTTGATTTCGGGTTCGATACCCTGCCTTTGCATGTGGATCGGACTGACGACTGTTTCCCCAGGCAGTACTGTTGTCTGTGGTAACCTTAGTGACCTCTCTCTTTAGGTTCTTACCCAAGGTGACTGTGGAGGGGAAAGTCTCCATGGTACCTGGAATCGACATTGATAAAACTCACTCGGGCTCCTTGGAGATTAAATCCACAATTACTGGAGTGGAAGCTTGCACCAAGGCGTAAGTATGTTAAGAAGGTCGTCAACGTAACTTTTCCACCCTAGCCCCGCCCCTTCTCATCTCGTTGTTGCGACGTTGGATTTCATCACCAACTAGTGACTTCGATATTAGAAGGTATTTTTTTCTTGATGATTGTCTCTAGCTTTTGTTACTAGTGTCTGCTGTTGTTTTCTCGTAGCCGACCATAAGATTTTCGTTGGGGAGCTTGTTACTCATTTACAATTTCTCCCCCATGACGTTCACGTAGGATGCAAGGTTTGTTTCCGGAACATCCAGAAGCTTCACAACCTTTGCACACACCAACACCTGAGGGTACCCCTGAGGACTCTCCTCGTCCGGGTGAAATCCCTCTTGTTACTCTACCCCACGTGGACATAAGTGACGTTCCAGAAGTTTTTACACCACCTCCACAAATCGAAACTACTGATCCTCTTGCCGAGTTTCGAATTACAAATACTGTAGAGGATTATCGCATTCGTTGTGGTGAACGACCTTCAGGGAGTTTTCATCTTTCTGGTGAAGATCTTCCATCTACTGAATCAATTGTTGGGCCTTCCCATGGTGTAGTAGGCCAAGATCCTTCTTGGTCAGGTGATTTCCGGCGAGTCTTATTTGGTACTGAATCCCCTGTCTACGAAATCATCAACCCTCCTGCATCTCCTGAACCCGAGACTACACCTGAGACTACCTCTTATCGTTTTGTTCTTCCTCCTGAGANTCGGTCGTGCCAGACTTGTATAAATAAAGAGGCCAGTGCCTCACTTAGACACACAACTCACTTGCTCATTGAGAGACAAGTTTCGGATCTGCTGCTGGAGAAGGAGGAGAGAGAAAGTGGCACATATCTGGGAGAGGAATTTCTGTATTAGTTTAAGAGATCTCTTGGCATTGTATTGGCTATCTATATTAAGGAATTTTGTTGGGTTTTCTTCCCCTAGAGGGTTTCCCAGGATAAATGTTATGTCTCTTGTGATTGTGTAATTCTCAGTGATCTTGGATTATGCAATTGTTATCTAATGAAATGCAAACAACTATAATAATGGCCTAAACATTAACACATTGGGGGATCAATGGGGGTATTTAAATATATTTTAAGAGCCCACAGAAAGATTGAAGTAATCTGCAGAGGCAGTTCTGTTTTTTTAGATTTTGTTGAAGCAAAGAACTTTGGACATTCTAGCCTTTAGAGGGGGTCAGGCTTGGGCTCTCGCCAAAGTATGTAGGAAAAAGTTTCTCTAGGAAAGTTTTGTTTCATTGGAAGGATATGTGGAATAAGGACACACAACAGTGGCACACGAGGAGGACTCTAAATAGCATTGAAAAGCTATCTAGTGCAAATAAGGTCATTTTAGAGGGCCTCTGCCACTTGATTACATATAGTTGTTTGGTAACAGGAACAAAATCTAGAGCAGGCTTGGAGGCATGAATAAGTAGGTCTCCACCCTCAACTGCATCAACTAGATATAACATCCTCAAATGCAAGCTGAAAAATAACTCAAAACAAACATAAATACTTCAGAAAAAAACTCACCTGGATCTCAACTATATTAATTTAATTTGATCACATACTAGAAATACAATGCATGTACAAAAAATGAATTGATGTGTCAAGATGTAATGTGCCCTTCCAATTGATTATAAAGGAGGATGACTCAATAGCCTATACGACTCCCGTAGGCTATAGTCAACAAGGAAAAAGAGAGTCAAGGAGGTTTATTTGGGGTCAAACCCTAGAGTGACATTAAATAAAATAAATAATTATATTTAAATGAAATTGGAGGGAAAATTAAGTGAGGGTTTGATTTGGTCAAAAAGAGAGAAAGATCTAGAAGGCCCGGAGGAAGGATAAATAGAGAGGTAACCCCTCTCTTTGGTATTATGAATTGATCTCTTGTTGATGTGCTCTTTGAGCCAAGTTTTCGATAGGGTTTGGAAAAACCCTTCCATTTCAGTTTAGTTTTAGTGGTGCAATATCCACCCTAGCTAGACAAGGACGAGGATTCATCCGAAGTCCTCATTTGAGTTTATAGTGGTGTTTAGTTTCATCCTGGAGAGAGTTTGGAGGCATATCAGCTTGCGCAGGGGATTTGCGACATTTCTCAGGAGGAGGCCAATCGTCAAATTTGCAGGTGCCAGGAGGGTTTTTCATAACTATTTAAGGAGACACCCGTGCGTGTTGAGCACGGGTTGTGTCCTGCAAGGCCCCGCGAAACGTCTAGAAGTCGTACCACGAGGATTGCAACAATTCGTCCGATCGGGATTGTGAAGGTTACAAAAGAGATTGGAGGGCCGCTTGCAGAGTAGACACTATTCGAGCAGAGCAGTGAAGGGCTTGGAGAGCCTTGAACTAGTGGACATCAAAGATTGGCATCATTCTAAGTTTTCTTGCATTGTTTCTGTAGTCGATTTTGCAATTTTCTGGTAGCCATTAGATTTGTGTGTTTAGGAGTATTTTGCAGTTGTTATTAAAGCCTTTAGATATCATTGTATAGCAGAGATTTTGGGAGTTTCCATCCATAACAAGATGCCGTGATTATTTGTTGTATTTTCTGTGTAATGGATGCATGCAATATGCTTGACAATATTCCTATTCGAGCAAACTATTTGTAAAAAGTTAATGGCACCATTAATACAAGTATTTGGCACATTTACATAAGAATTAACAATTTGGGATAGAAAACATAATATTCCCACCTAGCCTAGTTGGGGACATTACAGTGGTCTTGCCAGCCTCTGATTTATTGAGGCGTTGATGCCAAGTAAAACTAGAGGGCGAGGGAAGCAACCTACCCCAGGACCAGAATCATCAGAAGAAGTAGAACTAGGAGTTATGGGGGACCATATTGAAGATAGAACTATACAATTGTTGGAATCCATAGCTAATGGGCAGCAACAATTGACACAATTTCTGAAACAGTACTTTTACGGCAACCAAGAAAACCAAAACTAGGGAGGTACCAATGGGAACCATTCAGAGGATAGCCATAGAGGTGGTAGGACTCCTAAAGGGAGTAATACCTATATGCTGACATAGAGTGTCTTCCAGGAAAGTAGAAAAAAGGTAGCCAGACCCTTATTGCCGCCATTCCTTGAGGAACAACCTAGAGGAGCACCAGAACAACAGGGGACGGACGAAATGAACTCCTACTTTAGGGAGTATCAGTTGTTGGAGGAAGGATCCCAGGCAACCATGTCTTACAATGACTACTGCAACCTCACGATGAGAAACAAACCAAGGATGGGCCAAAATCAACAAAATTTTGATCTTCTACGCAAATTGGGGAAGATGACTATTCCACCTTTTGACGGATCGGACAAGTGCACAGTCTGAGCATGGGTACATAAGTTGGACACTTATTTCCAGCTTAACCCAATGATAGAGGAAGAGGCGATCAAATTTTCCACCCTACACTTGGATGGAGAGAATCATGAGTGGTGGTACCATGGGATATTAACATTGGGACATTCCAACATCACATCATATGAGAATTTCACCTAAAGGTTGATGGATAGGTTGAGTAGGAAGGACCCTAAGGTTTAATTTAAAGAGTTTGCACAACTGAGGCAGACAGGTACACCAGAGGCCTATGTTACAGAGTTCTAGCAAATGGCGGTCATGGTGACTAATGTTTCTGAACAAATATTGGTGATGTTATTCCACCTCACGATGAGGAACAAACCTAGGATGGGCCAAAACCAGCAGAATTTCGATCTTCTACGCAAATTGGGGAATATTACTATTCCACCTTTTGGTAGATCTGATAGGTGCACAGCCCGAGAGCATGGGTACATAAGTTGGACACTTATTTCCATCTTAACCCAATGACAGAGGCAAAGGCAATCAAATTTTCCACCCTACACTTGGATGGAGAGGCTCATGAATGGTGGTATCATGGGCTATTAACATTGGGATATTCCAACATCACATCATATGAGAATTTCACCCAAAGATTGATGGACAGGTTCAATAGGAAGGACCCTAAGGTCCACTTTAGGGAGTTTGCATAGTTGAGGCAGACAGGTACACCAGAGGCCTATGTTACAAAGTTTCAACGGATGGTGGTCATGGCGACCGATGTTTCTGAACAAATATTGGTGATGCTATTCACGAAGGGCTTGGTTGAACCCTTAAGAAGTTGGGTGAAGGATTTCAAGCCAAACACACTACAGGAAGCTATCATGAAGACCCAAGATATGGCAAACACAGTCCCCAAGAAGACATCGGCAAAAACATTTATTCCACAAAAGATTCAGGTATCAAAACCTCCCCAAAAGACATGGACAAGGAAGAAAAAGTTGGACAAGGAAACCTGGAGAGAACTAAAGAGGAAGAAGCTTTGCTACAACTGCAAGGAACTGTGGGAACCACGCCATCGATGTATGGGTAAAGGTAAAGTCCACTATAATGAGGTAGTTTCCGACAAAGAGGATGACAATGATGATGAGGGCATTGGACATGACAGTGATGAGCCATCATATGCTCTAGAGCAGGAGCCATTGCAGGATAGCCCCAAGGAAGTGACCATTGCCACACTTTCAGGAGTCCCTAATTACTACATCTTTAGGGTCAGGGGCATTGTGCAGGGGCAGAGGGTTACAACATTGGTTGATGGTGGGGCCACCCACAACTTTATTGATGTTGCACTTGTTACCAGCGGACGAATCCCTGTGGACAATTTTGAAAGATTCAATGTGGTAGTAGCATATGGGTACAACATGACATGTACTCAAAGGATCAGGGGATTGGAAGTAACATTGGGCAACTATACTTTATCCGATGACTTTTGTGTTTTAGATTTAGCAGATACTCATGTGGTGATAGGAGTTCAGTGGTTGTACTCATTAGAGGATATCCACATGAATTATAGAGACAGGATGCAGTTCAAGGACAAGGGTGGACAACGAATCATCCTAAGAGGTATGTCGACAGGTGCCCCCAGGATAGTTTCTAACCAACGCATGGAGGCCCTTTTTAGACACGGGGACATGTCTTGCGTAGCAAAGTGTTTGATCAACATGGAGAAACCATCACAGGATCGCCAACAATATCTTGTGGATATACAGGCATTGCTTGGAAAGCATGAAAGAGTGTTTGAACCATTGCCAAGATTGTTGTGTTGATAGACAAATTGTATGGGGAAGTGTACTTCTCAAAGGTTGATCTACCATCAAGATACCACCGGATTTGGGTCAGATAGGAGGATATCCATAAAACAACATTCAAGTGTCACTATGGGCACTATGAGTTTCTAGTCATGCCCTTCGGGTTGACTAACGTGTTGAGATTTGGGTAACTTGGAAAGTGGTCCTATTGTGTTTGTGAGTCTCTAACCATTGGGAAACTATACTTTGACAGAACTGCATGGGGCAGTGTACTTCTCAAAGGTTGATATGCCATCAAGATACCACCAGATTTGGTTCAGATAGGAGGACATCCATAAAACAACATTCAAGTGTCACTATGGGCACTATGAGTTTCTAGTCATGCCTGTCAGATTGACTAACGTGTTGAGATTTGGGTACCTTGGAAAGTGGTCCCCTTGTGTTTGTGAGTCTTTAAACATTGGGAAAATATACTTTGACCGATGACTTTTATGTTGTTGATTTAGCAAATACTCATGTGGTGCTAGGAGTTCAATGATTGTACTCATTAGGGGATATAGGCATGAATTATCGGGACATGAGGATGGAGTTCCAAGACAAGGGTGAACAACGAGTCATCCTAAGAGGTATGTCGACAGGTTCCCCCAGGATAGTGTCTAACCAACGCATGGAGGCCCTTTTTAGACATAGGGACATGGCTTGCACAACAGAGTGTTTGATCACCATGGAGAAGCCATCACAGGATCGCCAGCAATACTTTGTGAATATCCAGGCATTTCTTGGAAAGCATGAAAGAGTTTTTGAACCATTGCTATCAAGAAGACCACCTGGCAAAGGATTTAAGCATGTCATTGAGCTAGAAGAGGGGTTGAAGCTCGTGATCACAACACCCTACAAGCATCATGAGAGGTTCAAGGATGAAATAAAGAAGGCCATAAAGGGGTTGCTGGAGATGGAACAAATCAGGCCTAGTTCTAGTCCCTTCGCTTCTTCAGTTGTACTAGTAAAGAAGAAGGATGGTATTATGAGGATGTCCATAGACTACAGGGCACTAAACAAGAAGACCATAAAAAATCGATACCGAGTACCCAAGATTGATGAGTTGATAGACAAGCTGCATGGGGAAGTGTACTTCTCAAAGGTTCATCTGCGATCAAGATACCACCAGATTTGGGTCAGATAGGAGGATATCCATAAAACAACATTCAAGTGTCACTATGGGCACTATGTGTTTCTAGTCATGACCTTCCTGTTGACTAACATGTTAAGATTTGGGTACCTTGGAAAGTGGTCCCCTTGTGTTAGTGAGTCTCTAAATACAAAGGGGGAGACTATTGCCCTTATACCTTTACTTTATGTTCTAAATTCACTGTGACTTAGTCACTTAAGTCATAAAGTGAAATTTGTCACTTAAGTCATAAAGTGAAAATTAATTCACAAAGTGGGTGATTTAATAGACATAAAGCAAACTATGGAAACTTGAGCAAAGTGGGTTTCCAAGTGAGATTTATGAGAAGTGATCTCAGCCATTGATTAGACTTGGCTAGATCTAATCTAGGCCATTGATCTTTTAGGTTTGGATAAAGAGAGGCTAAAGGAGGCAAAAGGGTAAGGATGAGGCTCATTGTTCACTTGATCACTCTTGAGATTGGAGTGCAAGAGAAGAAGTGAGGAAGAAAAGGTTTGTAGAGCAAGCTAGGGTGCACTTTGTCATGAGGAGGCACAAGCTTGTGGAAGGAATTTTCATGGAGTAGAGGTGAAACCAAGGAGAGGGTGCACTTGTGTGTTGAGAAGGATACTATAGGAAAGGGTGCACCAGTGAGGAAAGGATGGCACACTTTTGTAGCACAATTCTCAAGACAGCAGGAAGAAAAGGGGCGCTCTTATCAAGAGAAGGAGGCACACACTTCAAGGTAGGAGGCTACTATAGGAAGGGGCACTAATCTAGGAGAAGGGCACATAAGTTTTGTTGGCACGTGGTTAAAGGAATTTTGTACAGCCAACTGGAGCTAAGTTGGTTGATTTACCTTGCTGTAATTTTTCCATTTTAACTCCATTATAAATATGCTGTCTTACTGGTTTTCCCCAAGGGGGTTTGTCCTGGGTCATGTTAACCAAAAACCTATGTGTTCATTTCTCATGTATGCTTAGTTATTATCAGTTTTAAGTAGTTAAATATCTAGAGGGTATTTAATGTTTTGAGCTATATGCATGTGCTAACGTTTATGGCAGCCTAAACCATATTTTAACCCATGCAAAGAAAGCCTCAAAAGGGCATCAAATCAAAAGACTAAATGCAGATTCAGAGGGGAAAAATAATAGACCTATTAGCATCCTTCAAAGTTCAAACAACAGCTAGGACAAATTTGATTGTTGCTAGAACTAGGGCAGTAAATAGTCCTATAGTAACCTGTGAGAAACATTTTGAGTTAGTTTTTTGGACAGCAAGATAGTTGTCCTGTTTCATTCTTGTGCAAGGATTCCATCTCTTCTACCATGGTGTCCTTCTAGATTTTTCCCTATGTTGAGTTGACTGGCTCCCCGATCAACTTAGCCTCATCGTTGGTGGAAGTTAACACAAATGCGGAACAAAAGTCGAGCAGACTATACATTTCACTGGTTTTCTTACTCTTTCTGGCCTCCTTGCAATCGGGGTCAGTTGTTCCACCTCTTCCTCTGATTCAGTCAACTCATCTAAATCATCTTCTTTGTTCCTCACTTCAAACCACACCCTCTTAGGATTATTCTCGGTCTGAACTCGGTCTGAACACTTTATTCGAGCTTGGACTTACTTTCGACTTCTATGAAGACCACATCTCAACTATACATTGTTTTTTGTTGATGCATGATCCCAAAGCTTATATCCTTTCATTCCTTCTTTGTATCCAATGAAAATACATTTGACCTCCTTCTTGTCTAGCTTGCTCCTCTTTTCCTTGGGAACATGCACAAATGCATCACAACCAAATACTTTGAGATGTGAAACTGAAGGATTCTTACCCGACCATACCTCATGTGGAGTCGTGTCAACTAGCATCGACGAAGGAGACATATTCACCAGATATTTTGCAGTGTTGACTGCCTTCGCCTAGCACCACTGAGCATGCTCCTTGCCTTGTCCATCAACATTCTATTCATTCTCTCAGCAACTCCATTTTGTTGTGGGATTTATGGTGTGGTAGTTTAGCGTGTCATGCCACACAGCTTGCAGAGCTGATCAAATTCTTTTCCATAGAATTCACCACCGTTGTCAATTCTCGACACCTTAATATTCTTATCTGTCTAGTTTTCTACAAGAGATTTAAACTCTTTGAATTTATCGAAAACCTCTGATTTCTTCCTCAAGGAATATATCCATGTCTTCCTGAAAAAATCATCTATGAAGGAAACATAATACAAGGATCCACCAAGTTAAGGCACTGTAACAGGGCCAAACACATCACTATAAACTAGCTCTAGAATCCCATTTGCCCTTGTCTCTCCAAATGGGAACCTCACCCGACTTTGTTTTCCATATATACAATATTCACAAAAGTTGACTTCTAAATTACATGTAGGAAAGTCTTCGACCATACCTTTGTTATGCATAAGCTCAAAGTCCTTTTTCTCCAATGTGTCCCATCCTCGCATGCCATAGCATGGTCAGGTTGACTTTATGACAACTTGTCGAATCGGTTTGAATCGAGTCGAGTCGAGTCGAATCAAAGTCAAGTCGACTTCAGGGATGGTGATGCTGTTGCATCCAGTCAAGTTGACACTTCCTAGCAACTTGTATAGGGTTCCAATCCAAACTCCTTTCATCAAGACCATTGCACCTCTGACCATCTTGCACGAATCCTTTTGAAATAGAGTGTGCACACCAACATCACTCATCTTACTGAAAGATATCAGGTTTCTTTCCAAACCTGGAATGTGTAGCACACCTTGAACGGTTCTACAGTTCTACTCCTCCCATCCTACAATATCAGTCGAACTCTTCCCCGTCCGAAAACTTTGGTTGTCGAGTCATCCCCCAAGTGTTAAAAAAAAATAGCATCAACCCATATGCAAACACTGTAGATATCATATCCAAATTTCTTGACTGGAAACACTCATTTACAAAATAATGACATGAACAACCACACAAAAGATTATCAAAGTCAATATTTGGAAATCCCACTTCTCTGGGAAAAACGTTATTCAAAGCTTCAATCTGAAATACATACAAAAAACCAACTATTCTGTTCAAAAATGAAGGATGTACAGTCTGTACGAATCCGTATAGTTTTGGGTTTCTTTGTTGGGCGTCCGTAAGACTGTACGGAGCTTCTTGGTACAGCTCTGATTCCTCTTTTTCTTGTTGCA
>JZKD02S1686751.1:0-19550 GCA_000966675.3 Picea glauca
ATAATAGCATGAGGATCATACATCCATATATCACCCTGCTGGAATCCCATGTCCTGGAGAATATTTTCTGCCACCTGCAAAGTTGCTCTAGTATTGACAATAAAATGACCAATTTCTTTTTCAGTTTAAAGCTTGCTTTGTACTTTCTTGATACAAAATGAATATGGTCATAATCTAATCTCTGTTTTATGAATTCCAATGCAAAAATTTTGGGAGTCAAGAAAGTAGATAAAAAGAAAGGCTGCACTTCATAGCCATAAACCCTTTCATAGCCATAAACCCTTATTTTTGTGTAATTTTAAAAAATGTACCAGTCTCCAATTCTTTTGTCAGGACTTAGCTGTAAAAGTTTTCTACACTTTGAAAAGACTCTGGGAGGCACCTCATCATGGATGATCTCAAAATATTTTGACATAACTGAGTTATGTATTTTGAGAACCCCACATTTTTAACCTTTTTTCTAACTAGAGAAGTCCAGTGAATAACCCAAATTGGGTTGCCTATTTCATCTTTGATTTGTAGCTCGAGATGTGAAAAATTAACAGCTTGGAATAACAGAAGAAGATGAATTATGTAAGAATGATATCTAAAATATCTAGTGGTTTTGAATTCGGACAATTGAAGATGAATATTATCAGCTAAAAATTGAGAATAATTAAGGGTTTCATTGTAGATGGACAAATTGACATCATGAACCCTAGAATATACTCATCAACAACCTGGTCATTGTCATTCCCTAAGAATACAGACATCATAGTAATGATTTGTTTTGATGTTTCAGGAAACAAGTTGGCTTCAAGAGTAACATTATCTGTAGGGATGTCAAGATTCTGACATAAATAGGATTGTAAAAGAGAAACTCATTCTTGGGGATTTAAAACTCTGAAACATTTAGCTAACACAGTACACCTCAGTCTCGGGATTTGAGGGTAGTCTTAACATCTCGGCAATTGACTGAGAATTTGTCTTGAAAAGGACCGACCCATGTTTACAGATGACAACTCTCTTAGAAGGGATATAATTTGAATCACACCAACCCACAAATTCTGAAAAATTCATAAACTTGGGGCACTATAAACCTAGCCAAACTGGTGAATTTTGAATAATTCAAAGGATAAAATAGGGTCGGACACATCTCTGTCCCTATCAAAATTGTTAAAGGTTTTCTAGCTTTAGTTGACTTTAGACAATTCCATTAATTAAAATGAAATACTTGGGTACAAGAGAAATCACAAATTACCAAGGGAAATTTACTGTCGAGGATACTCACAGTGGATATGCGGTTTGCGTTGACGAGTTGGATAGTGTTATCGTGTTACCGACTTCAAATCTTGATAAATAGAGATTAACCATTAAAAATTTCAGTTTTAACCTTTTAAAATTAAACCCGGTTAATTATTGGTGTGAAGTAATTAAATTAAAATAAAAATTAACCATAATAGTCATTTCAAATTTTTTGAGTATACGTGTCCCGAGCGGTTGTCGAGCACAAGGGGGGGGCGTGATTCAATATGAGTCGTTGATTTGAATCCTTTATCGTGTGATCAAACTACACATAAACATGCACTTTATTAATAAAAAGTTGCATATTAATTAAAACAAAACATTACAATCATATACAAACTATATAAATATAACTCAAAACATTAAAAATCAAAACAAAACCTAAAGATTTTTAAAACTAAACTAAAAATTTTAAATTTGAACTAAACTTAAACTAACGAATTAAAATAAAAACCCTATTTTAAAAGAAAAAGAAAACTATAATCTACCTAGCTTAATTTAAAATAAAATTTTCAAATTTTATTAATTTTTTTTATAATGTTACAACAAAGTCTATTTAACCGTTCAAGTGATTTATTTGTTGTTCCCAATATATCATTTAATATTGGTGTAAATTCTTTACTTGCTTTTTTTAGTATTTTGGATTAAGTGTCCATTTGATATTCTTAGATTTGTAAAGCAATATATATTTATTTATTTCAGTGTAATTCTTTACAATGCATATATTATATATTTTATTCAATTTTATTTTGAAGAAAATTTTAAAATTTATAAATATTGGAAAATACAAAAATTTGAATAAGACCTTATATGTTAGACTTCAAGAATATGAATTTTATATCATTTTCCTAAATCTATAAATTCAGGGTACTATTCTTGCCTTACTTCATTTAGCCTTGCGAGGTTCGAAGTGTTGTGATCGAAACATTACAATTTCGTCATCAACATATTTTTGGTGACCATATCGAGGAGCATTTGAAACCCCTTGATTTTTTCTTTTGTAACTCTATAATTGAGATTTTATTTTCCCTTATGACCTTGCCTACAACTCGACAACCTGATGTGCATATCCAATTCCTTGACCAAACCAACATTTCTTCTTGTTTGTTTGATTATATCTTGGAAACTGCTACTACCTGTGAACGACTTGAACATTCTTGGAGTGTTATATCTAGAGATATTGAAATTCAATAACAAAGAGATAATCTTCAGAGGCAGGTTCACAATCATCGTGCTTAGCCTTTAATTGTTTTATGACCACTCATTTTCGATCTTCACATAGAACTAGAGGTAAATCTCTTGAATTTTATCCTTTGGCTGAAATTGGGAGGTGGAAAAGAATCTTAGAAAGTCTTCATAGGAAAATTTGACAAACTTTTTTTAATTTTGAAACAAAGGTTACAAGTTTGTCTCGAACTTTTTCACCAGGAAAACAAAACATGGTGTCTACTTTTGGTTCAAGTCAAGCCTCTACCTCTCAAGCCTCTACCTCTCAGTTAATTGGGAGCATGTACAGTTATTTCAACCCAATATAGTCTACAACGAATCCAATGGAAGTCATTCGTCAATATGGGTTGTTTCAATTCAAATAAGACATTAATACCATTCCTTGACACGTGCCTTCATCTCTTAATTTAAAACCAACAACAACCCCCCTTCCAAAATTCAAGTATCATTTTCCCAAGTTTTCAGGATATGGAACTATCTCTGTTAATGAGATTTTGATTACTTTTTCTAATTCCTGCAATAATATTGGCGCTACTGATAATGATACATGTATGAGACTTTTTGTTATTTCATTGGAAGGGAAGGCAACTGTCGACTTTTTTGAATTACCTCCTAAAGTTTTATCTACTTGGGTTGAATTTTGTTATTGGTTTAAATCGACTTATGGACAACGTCAAAGCCCAATAGATTTGGTAAAAATTTATAACAAATTGAACTTTAATCAAGATGAAACTATATAGGATTTGAATTTGTGTTTCACTAAATTGTATAACCAAATTCCTGATATCATTAGGCCTCATAATCAATTATCTCTCTTGCATTAATATAATGTTTTATCTCCTTATCATCATAGAGTGGAAGAGAGTTTAGGGTCAGCCTTACAAACATGTCTTGAATATGACGTTCGACAACACAATTATTCCAATAGAGGACGAACACCTTCAGTAACCACTCACACAACCAGATTATATATCAACACACTGATGTTTTTACGTGGTAAAACCTTGTGGGGAAACATCCATGGCCCCAACCAACGTGGCCACTTCAGTCAATTTATTAATGCAAAATAAAAATATTACAAAAGAGTTTCTCACAATTGATCATCAACAAATGGCCTTCCATGCTCTTTAAATAGAAATCGTAGACCAATCGGGTGCAAAGACACGAATCAATGTAGTCCTTAAGATTGAGGAAAATATGAGTCATCAAATCACTCTATGTTGGGATCATATCGTGACTGTTGGATTACAAATGCATACAAATGCATACTAAAGAACAAACATTAAATTAACGACACATTCGACCAAGTTGTTCTTAATTAACTCATAAGTGTCTAAAGATACTAACATCCCCCTTTAAGAACAAATTAAGATAGGATTGAAGGATTTACAAATGTGACACAATAGAAGAAGGGAGGAGGCATTAGAGCCTATCCTCCCTTAATGAAAACTTCTTGAACTCCTAACATAGATCAAAGTTTGGAAAACTTCACTTCTGTAAGAGACTTTGTGAAAATGTCTGCAACTTGATCTTTTGTAGGGAAAAACAACACTTTAATAACTTGATCATGAATGAAATTTATGATGAAGTGCATGTGGATCTCAATGTGTTTGTTGTGCTAATGTTGAATTGGATCTTTGGCGAGCTTGATGGCACTCTGATTATCACACAAAAGGGTGGTCAGATGCTTCTATTGGAATCCAAACAATGACAAGATTTGTCAAAGCCACAAGGATTCTTGACTTGCATTAACCATTGCTTGGTATTATGCTTCTATTGAATAAAGAGAAATATCCTTTTGTTTCTTACAATCCCAATTGACATGTCCAGAACCAAGGCTGAAAACATAACCTACAGTAGAATTTTGATCATCATGGTCGTGGGCCCAATCAAAATCAGTGAAACCAACCAACATAGGAGTCGTCCCTAAACTGTAATGTATCTCAAACCGAACTGTGCCCTGAACATTCCAAAGTATCCTTTTAGCTTCTTTCCAATGGCTTTCATGGGGTGTTTGCATATATCAGGCAATAAGACCAACACCAAAAAAAATATCAGGACAAGTATGAGTCAAATATAAGAGGCTACCAACTAACTGACAATACAAAGTGGCATCAACTTCAAGAGTAGTACAAGTGCAAACAAGTTTGACTCCAGAATGAAAGGGATAAGAGTTTAGTTTAGAATATTCCATGTAAAAGCGACAAAGAAGGTCACAAGAATACTTAGATTGGGAAAACAAATTCCTTCATTGGTTCACAATACTTGGAGGCCAAGGAAATAATGCAAATAGCCTAAGTCTGTCATTTAAAATTCCTTTTTAAGGTTGGATTTCACATGGGTTAGAAGTTTTGGGTCACTACCGGTGAGTCTAAGGTCATCAACATAAAGAACACGTATTATGAGATGGATTCCTACTTTCTTGGTATAGACATTTGGGTTAGAACGACATCTAGAAAAGTTGGTGTCAAGAAAAAAATTGTCCATTTTGGCATACCAAAGTTGAGGAGGTTTCTTAAGACCATAAAGAGATTTCTTAAGGCGACAAACAAGGCTTGAGTCACTCTAGACATCACCAGGAGGTTTCTCCATGTATATTTCTTCTTACAAATCCCCATGTAAGAAGGCAAATTTGACATCCATATGATGGACCTCCCATTTATGTGAGGCTGCAAGGGATAGAACAAGGCAGAAGGAATTCATTTTTGTGATGGGGGAAAAGGTTTCATTATAGTCAATGCCTTCAAATTGAGAGAATCCTTTGACAACTAATTGGGCCTTGTGTCTTTCAACACTTCCATGTGATGCATACTTAGTTATATACACCCATTTACATATAACAAGTTTTCTTCCTTTTAGAAGATGTACAAGATCCCAAGTATCGTTCACTGTTAAGGAATGATATTCTTCATTCATTGGTGTGTCCTAATCTGGATGGATTGAAGCTTCTACAAATGTTTATGGATAATGAGTCTTTGAAACTTGAGCCAAAAGAGAAGAGGATTGTTGGAACTGTGAATGTGTTCATCGCTAATTTGAAGGATCATCAACAAGATCACCAATTTCTTCTCGTGTTGAATGGACCCATGTAGGAAGCAATGGTTTTGATGTAGGTTCATGTTCAATGGACTCATCTAGATGAAAGTGAGTAGGCGAAGGAGGATTTTCATCCTCACTATCATCATCATCTAAAGAAGAAACCATAATAGGAACAAAAGATGGAACAAACTTTGAATATGGCTCCCAGGTCGAAGATGGAACAAACATCGAATTAGGTTCGTGTGCCAAGACGTTTTCATCAAATTTAACATCTCTTCTAATAATAATTTCATTGGAATGAGGTTGAATAAGTACATAACCTTTGACATCTTCAGAATATCCAACAAAAATACACTTCTCACTTTTAGATTGTAAAGGTTTCCTTTTCTCATTAGGAATGCGAGCCCATGCTACACTACTAAATACAGGGAAGTGGCTTACATATAGCTTGATTTTAGTCCATGCTTTTTCCGGTGTTATTTTTTTTACAACCTTTGTGGGAGTGTGATTTACTACGTAATTTGCACATTTGATGGCTTCCACCCAATAATTAAGACTTAATCCTTTATATTGGATCATATAATTAGCCATTTCTTTTAATGTGCGATTCTTTCTCTCAACAACACCATTTTGTTGTCGTGTATATGGAACAATGTGTTGCATTTGAATGCCTTGTGCAGTGCAATGACTTGTAAATTTATAGTTCACGTATTTTCCTCCATTATCTGTTTTTAACCTTTAAAGTTGATGTTTAGATTGTTTTTCTACAAGGGCCTTGTAGGCCAAAAACTTGTCAAAAAATTCACTCTTAAGTTTTAAGAAGTAAACTCAAGTGTGTCTAGAGAAGTCATCAATGAAAGGAAATAAATACTTGCACCTAGATAAAGGAGAAGAAAGTGGACCACACGAATTGTTGTGAACAAGCTACAAGGGGGTCGAGGCATGCCAAGAGGCATGCTTGTCAAAACTGTCACGTTGATGTTTGTCAAGAAAACAATCGACACAAACACCATCTCTGCAAGAAACAAGAGGAATACTAGTCACCATGTTTTGATTACATAATTGTTGCAATAAGCGATAATTTAGATGGCCAAAATGTTCATGCCAAAGTTTGCTCAAGTCGTCACTATGAGTAAAAAAAACTTATGGAAAAGATGATGACCCAAAGTTGTCAAACTTGTACAACTTGGTAATATCATCAACAATTCTAGTTGCTAGGACATGCTTGGGATATTTAAATCCTTGATTGCAAATTGGTGAGATGAAAACTCTATGGCTTTACCTTCACTTGAATGAGTGAAATGATATACTAATATAAGGTTACAAGAAAGACTTGGAACACATAATACATTATTGAAATTATCATTATCTACTTGAATTGTTTTAGACCCTACAACACTAAGAGATCTATTATCATCAACAAATATTTTCTTGGTGTTACATTCATTAAGACAAAAAATGTGGCTTTATAATTATAAGCCATATGATTAGATGCTCCAGAATCAATAAACCACTCATCAGAAGAAGAAGTAAGAAGTTGCATTGAAGGAGAAACCAAAAGTAGAAAGTGTATGCCCATGAGAAGAAGAAGAAGAAGAATCAATACCGATATTGTGCTTCTTCATTGTTGCTTCTAAGGCTTCCATATTTTTAAAACATTTAGAGTCCACGTGACCATCTTTCCCAAAAAAGTTGCAATGTCTATCAGTCTTCTTACTTTTGTATTTTTCTCCTTTGACACCATTAGGAGCAAAAGCTGACATAGAGGTTTTGGGAGCCTTGTTTTGCTTATTTTTGTGGCAAGGATGTTGCTTCTTGGGATGTTTGGATTTATCTTTCTGTTGGGCCACTAATGCTTTGTTGGATATATCAACAATGCTAATCAATCCAAGTTGCACAAGCTTATTTTTCTCTCGAATCAGAGCATCACAAAAGGACTCAAGAGAGGGTATTTTATAAGCACTCCCTAGAGATTTTATGGTGGCATAAGAGGTATATACAAAAACATAATATGCACTACCAATCTTAGCAAGAATAATATATATCCATCGATCTTCCTTAAGATCTAGTTTGCAGTCTATACATAAAAATATTAGTGTTTTGAACTTAGATAAATAATATTCAGTGCAAGGAAAATCATTGGGACTTAAAGTCATTAACTGATTTTCTAACTGGTGGGCTTGAATAATATTGTGTTTATCAAACATAGTTTGAAGATTTTCCCAAGCTTCGTTGAGGGCATCATTTCCTTGAGGGTGAAAGCTTAAATCAGGAGAGATGGACATTCTGATTAGTACATGTGCTTTACCTCTCTTATTAGCCCATTTTGATTTATTTTCATCAACAATGGGTTCTTGTTTGTAAATAAAAGTTGCATGCAAAAAAGTAACTAAAAACAAAAATTAAAGATACTTATAGTGATTCAGTTTTATAAATTGAGTGAAATGCACATTTTAATCGATGCATGAACTTTTAAAAAAAACTAACCAAAAAGAGACTTGAACTCAAGACCTCTTACTAAGTAAAACACCTTTTAACCAAGTGAGCTAGTGCAAAACATATTATAATCTTAAGGAGGAGGATAAGGGGTGGTGTTTTTGTGGAAGATAGCCTTGAAGTGCGTGCTAAAAAAATTGTTTGTGTGTTCACACAAAAAAAAAATTCACTTTTCGACAACAAGAAGGGTTAGGTATCGGTTCACTTACCCAGAAAATGCAAGTTTTGTCTCTATTTCTGTTTTTTTGAGATCACATAGAGCACATGAAAAAGAGCATATGCAAACAAGAAACCATTTTCCATTTTGTTTCTGATTTCCCGAGATCACATGGAGCAGAGGGAAAAAAGCATATGCATACTAGAAAGAGTAGCAACTCGAAAACAAAAACAAAAAACAAAAATATTATCTTTGTAAAAAATTAAAAAGGGGCATATTTAGGATTTATACCTCCAGATCTTACTGAAATGGATTTATTCCAACATAGGATGAACACCTTCAGTAACCACTCACACAAATAGATCAAATATCAACACACTGATTGTTTTAAGTGGTAAAACCCCTATGGGGAAACATCCACAATCCCAACCAACATGGTCACTTGAAGATTAATCCAAAGAAAGATATTACAAGAGAGTTTCTCACAATTAATCATCGACAAATGACCCTTCACGATCTTTAAATATAGATCATAGACCAATCAACTGTTAAACCACATATCAATGTAGTCGTTAAGATCGAGGAGAATATGAGTCGTCAGATCACTCTATGTTGGGAACATGTCATGACCGTTGGATAGAAATGAATACTAAAGAAACACACTAAGAAACACACTTTAAACTAACGAAAAATTAGACCAATATGATCTTAACTAAATCCTAAGTGTCTAAATGTCCAAACATATGAAGAACATGATTTGAGGATATGTCTTCCTCTTGAATATTCAAGTAAATAAGCCAACTTAACAATTGTCTTACAATTGGTTCAATATATGAACAACACAAAAATATATTTTGAAAAAAAGGTGGTTACTCAACCAACTCAGGAAACCTCTGTGCAAGCATCACTTTGCAATCAGACTTTCTACCCTCTTAGACTAGGGGTAACTAAAGAGATCATGTCTCGAGGCCCACAAGTAGCAGACATGGAGTGATGAGAGTCATATTGACTAGCATAGCCCCACAGGGCCCTCCTATTCACTGATGCATCACCATACATCACCATACATCATAGCAACATCCATCACACCGACTTGGCCCCAGAGGAAAACAAGTCTTGCTTCATGAGATAATAAGTTTGATATGATGGTAAGTGTCACTATAATAATTGAAGCATTTGAATATGTTGCAAATAATTATTTCTTGATTATAGAATGTTTCCTTGGAAATTATACCTTTTTCCTTATTTAACCTTCATGGGTGTCATTTCATCCTAGTAAGTTGGTCACCCTCAGGAATAGGGTGCTACTAGGGAATTCCTTGAATAGTCATTGTACCATTCCCAATCATACTTATCACTTTCCATACTTCTTCCATTTCGTCTCCTCATATTTTGGGTTTCAGGTGTACTGACCCAAGAAGGGATTGTAACACATTTGATGGGAAGAAAGGGTTGAAGGCCTAGAGGGAAATGTAGCTGGAAAAAAGATAAAATCCAATAATAAAACTTCCAGATGCTCGCCCTGGGATCCCGAGAGAAATGAAATGCTTCTCGCAAAAAATGAAGGACTTGTAAAATAAATAACTAATTAATTGATCATGCCAACTAAGGTAGAGCGTATGTGGGCTATGCATTTTCTTTCAGTGCCCCTTATTGTCTTCAACTTGGGAAAGAATTATCAAGTGTAACCAAGGTATAGTGTGTGTGGGATTTGTTTTTATTGTTTATTTTAGTTCCCCCCCACATGTATTCAACTTGGAAACAATTTAATAAATTAATGGAAAATGGACTTGGAAAAATGTTTCATTGCGGAGGAAGGGCAACACACCCTCTGCAAAGGCACCCATAAATGAGACAATACGAATCCTTGTATGTCACGAACCCCATGCCCAAAATCCTTAACCCAATTCACCTTATACTCATACATGGATTAGATAGGTTGTCCCTGGGAAACACCTTTGACTTGGGGATTGAATGGCTCAATATGATGCCTTGACACCCCTTCCACACCTAAATTTGACAAATTTTATAAGATCTTTGAGCATTTGTTTAGTTTGAAAAGGGGGGTTTGATGCACATGTTTGGGTGGTTCTATTATTAGATGTGGCTTACTTGAAGTGATTCTCATGACTTATGGACCCTTGGAGGGCCTACATGTTTTTCTTTGCAAGACCTTTCCCAATGGACATGTATTCAAGAAGAGATGACTTTCTTCAGACCTTCATAGGGATTTGGAGCCCAAGGATGGATACAGAAACCCCATGTTTGGGGTAGTCTTGTGATCATCATTTGCACATTGAATAAGGAGGTCATTGCCTTTGGAGGTACTCTAGCAAGGCTAGGAGACCATCTCCCATCCCTATCCTCTTGGATGCTAGCCTTTGGAGGCTTGGATGTCACCTACCCAACTCTTGACGTCATAGATGAGACTAGGGATTTGATGGAGGAGGGTTTAACGTGGCGTTTTGTCACATGTATCATGATGGAGGGCCTTTGGATGCCTAGCGTTGCACTTCCCTTGCCCAACATTTCACTTTGTGAGCCTAACATCACCTTAGAAGGGCATGACATCACCCTTTTGAGGGATATTTTAATGTAATTTTTATAATTTCTAATTAAAAGGGAAAATTTTGAGGTCAACCCTATTCTATTTTGATGTTGACATTTTAGGCCAAAAAGGTGATATAAATACACCTATTGGAATTCATTTTTAACACAAATTTCCTCACACAAGAGGACTTGAAGTCTGAAATTTCCTCCCTAGTGGAAACATTGGATGAAATTACTAGTGTGCACCTCTTGGAGATCATGCTTTGGAATATTTCTTGGCTATTTTGTGGTGGAAAATCCTTCAACTAGGGTTTGTGCTTGATTATTCTTGGTGACGTAAAATCTACAATTCTCCTTTCACGCTTTGGATGGTTATGGTAAATTTTACTTGTTCATGTTGAAGATTTGAAATTCATTGCTTGAAACCCTAAGAGATGAACATAAGGTGTTTCTTCCTCTCTCTAGTTTATTCCACTTCTTAAATTTTCAAGAGAATGTTGTCTAGGGTAAGCTTATAAATCCCTAAAGTGATAGCACTTTAGAGGCCTTATTCTAGATGATTGTTATGTTAAGTCATAAATCGTGGCACATTACCCTTTAATTGGGGAATATTACATTAGTATTGTTATTTTATTTATGTCGGCTTGGGTCCATTAGTTGTAATTGTACCTCCTAGTATCCTATATATACCAACGAGACCTTTTCATTTGGAATCATCTTGCATTTGTGAATTCACATGATGTATACAGAGGTTTCCCCCTCAAAGAGGCTTATTATTTAAATTTATCTCTTTGTCAAGGCGTGGAGTACTTATTATGAGGTTTTTATGCTATTTTTATATTTGGTTCTTAACATTTGGTGTTAGAGCTAGACAATCCTCGGGACTGACTTCTTCAAAACAAGTCTTCTTGGAATTTTTGCTACAAATTTTTTTTTCTGTAAGGTTTCAAGATATGGAATTTGTTCGACAACACAGGTATTCCAATAAAGGACAAACACCTTCAGTAACCACTCAAATAGCCAAATAAAATATCAACACACCGATGTTTTCACGTGGTAAAACCCCTAGGGGTAAACATCCATGGCCCCAACCAACACGACCACTTGGAGCAGTTTATTAATGCAAAAGAAAAAGATTATAGAGAGATTTTACAAGAGATTTTCTCACAATCGATCATCGACAAATGACCCTCCATGCTCTTTTAATAAAGATCATGGAATAATCGGGTGTTAATCCACAAATCAATGGATTTTAAGATCGAGGAGAGTGTGAACCGTTGGATCACTCTATGTTGGGAACATATCGTGCCTGTCGGATTTCCTAACTACAAATGCATACTAAAGAAACACACTAGGAGAAACACTTTTTCCTAATGACAAATTAGACCAAGTAGATCTTAACTAACTCCTAAGTGTCTAAATATCCTAACATCCCCCCTTAAGAACAACTTGGGATATGATTGAAGGATTTACAATGGTGACACAATAGGAGAAGGAAGGCGAAATTAGAGCCTATCCCCCCTTAATGACAACTTCCTAAACTCATAATATAGATCGAAGTTTGGAAAACTTAGTTTCTATAAGAGACTTTGTGAAAATGTCTGCAACTTGATATTCTGTAGGGAAAAAGAGCACTTCAATAACTTGATCATGAATGAGATTTCTAATGAAGTGCATGTGTAGCTCGATGTGTTTTCTATGCTAATGTTGAACTAGGTCTTTGGCGAGCTTGATGACACTTTGATTGTCGCACCAAAGGTTGGTCGGATGCTACTGTTGGAATCCAAACTCTGAAAGGATCTGTCGAATCCACAAGGCTTCCTGACTTGCATTTGCTGCTACTTGGTACTCTGCTTCTACTGAAGAAAGTGCAATAGCCTGTTGTTTCTTAAAGGCCCAAGTGACAGGTCCTGAACCAAGGCTGAAAAGATAACCTGCAGTAGAATTCCGATCATCAGGGTCGCTAGCCCAATCTGAATAAGTGAAACCAACCAATAAAGGAGTCCCCCCTAAACTGTAATATATCCCGAACTGAACTGTACCACGGACATAGTGAAGTATCGTTTTAGCTGCTTTCCAATGGCTTTCATGGGATGTTATCATATACTGGGAAACAAGACCAACAAAAAAGGAAAGACCAGGACGGGTATGAGTCAAGGATAAGAGGCTACCAACTAACTAACGGTATAGGGTGACATCAACTTTGGGAGAAGTATAGGTGGCAGTAAGCTTGACTCCAGACTGGAAGGGAGAAGGGGTTGGTTTACAATCGTCCATGTGAAAGTGACGAGGAAGGTCACAAGCATACTTAGACTGGGAAATAAAAATTCCTGCATTGGTTTGCAAAACTTGGAGGCCAAGGAAATAGTGCAAAAATCCTAAGTATGTCATTTCAAATTTCTTCTTAAGACTGGTTTTCACATGGTTTAAAAGTTTTGAGTCACTACCAGTAAGGATAAGGTCATCAACATAAAGGACAAGGATTATGAGATGGATTCCTACTTTCTTGGTATAGACATTAGGATCATAATGGCATCTAGAGAATCCAGTGGCAATAAGAAATCTGTCCATTTTGGCATACCAAGCTCGGCGAGCTTGCTTGAGACCATAAAGAGATTTTTTAAAGTGACAAACAAGGATAGAGTCATTCTAGACATAGCCAGGAGGTTGTTCCATGTAGATTTCTTCTTGCAAATCTCCGTGCAAGAAGGCGGATTTAACATCCATATGATGGACTTCCCATTTATGTGAGGCAACAAGGGTAAGAACAAGGCAGATGGAATTCATTTTGGCTACAGGGGCAAAGGTTTCATTATAGTCAATTCCTTCAACTTGGGAAAATCCTTTGGCAACTAATCGAGCCTTGTGTCTTTCAACANAGTAGAATTCCGATCATCAGGGTCGCTGGCCCAATCTGAATAAGTGAAACCAACCAATAAAGGAGTCCCCCCTAAACTGTAATATATCCCGAACTGAACTGTACCACGGACATAGTGAAGTATCATTTTAGCTACTTTCCAATGGCTTTCATGGGGTGTTATCATATACTGGGAAACAAGACCAACAAAAAAGGAAAGACCAGGACGGGTATGAGTCAAGTATAAGAGGCTACCAACTAACTAACGGTATAGGGTGACATCAACTTTGGGAGAAGTACAGGTGGCAGTAAGCTTGACTCCAGACTGGAAGGGAGAAGGGGTTGGTTTACAATCGTCCATGTGAAAGTGACGAGCAAGGTCACAAGCATACTTAGACTGGGAAAGAAAAATTCCTGCATTGGTTTGCAAAACTTGGAGGCCAAGGAAATAGTGCAAAAATCCTAAGTATGTCATTTCAAATTTCTTCTTAAGACTAGTTTTCACATGGTTTAAAAGTTTTGAGTCACTACCAGTAAGGATAAGGTCATCAACATAAAGGACAAGGATTATGAGATGGATTCCTACTTTCTTGGTATAGACATTAGGATCATAATGGCATCTAGAGAATCCAATGGCAATAAAAAATCTGTCCATTTTGGCATACCAAGCTCGGCGAGCTTGCTTGAGACCATAAAGAGATTTTTTAAAGTGACAAACAAGGATAGAGTCATTCTAGACATATCCAGGAGGTTGTTCCATGTAGATTTCTTATTGCAAATCTCCGTTCAAGAAGGCTGATTTAACATCCATCTGATGGACTTCCCATTTATGTGAGGCAACAAGGGTAAGAACAAGGAAGATGGAATTCATTTTGGCTACAGGGGAAAAGGTTTCATTATAGTCAATTCCTTCAACTTGGGAAAATCCTTTGGCAACTAATCGAGCCTTGTGTCTTTCAACACTTCCATCTGANTTGAAGGTGGAACCTTAAATCATGAGAGATGGAAATTCCGATTAATCCACGTGCTTCGTCATTCCTATTATCCAATTTGGCTTTCTTATTAGCATCAGTGGGTTATATTTCATTTCCCAAGGTAATCTGGTACAAGATTTTACTTCTTAATAAATCTTTCATATGGGATTTCCATTGGAAGTAGTTGGTGCTGGTAAGTAAAAGATTACTTGTAGAATCCATATCAAATATGCAGATAATATAGATAATATAGATTTAAAAACTGAAACTGATGATCTGAATGAAAATAGCTCGAAAAGTTATGCGGTTTTAAAAAAACGGCATTGAAAATGGACTTCGGATGTGAGAGTTATGTCCTTTAAAAAAAGACATAAACGGTAACCAAATGACCATGTGATAGTGTAAGTTGCTTTATGAAGTGACCCACTTTTATAAAGAGAAGTGGGGATCACTTTTACAATGAAGTTACTTTATAACATAAAAGCTGCATGCAAAATAAATAACTCTAAAATAAAATATTAAAGCTACTTAGTGATTCACTTTTATAATTGAAGTGAAATACACTTTACAATGTTAGCATGAACTTAAAAGAAAAAAAGTAACAAAAGAGAGACTTGAACTCGAGACCTCTTACTTAATAAGGCGACTTTTAACCAAATGATCTAGCAAAACATATTGTAATGTTCAGAAGGAGGATTGTGGTTGTTGTTGTTGTTGAAGAAGGCCTTGGAGAGCATGCTAAAAAAAATTATTTTCACAGAAGAAAAAAATTTAGCTTCTCGATGACAACAAGGGTTAGATCTCGGTTAGCTTACCCAGAAGATGCACCTTTTCCTATTTGTTTCTGATTTTCCGAGATCGCACAGGGCACGAGACAAAGAGCATAAGAATATCTAAAAGAGTAGCAACCTAGAAATAAATAATACAAAACCGAAATAAAACCAAAACACTACTNTTGAAGGTGGAACCTTAAATCATGAGAGATGGAAATTCCGATTAATCCACGTGCTTCGTCATTCCTATTATCCAATTTGGCTTTCTTATTAGCATCAGTGGGTTATATTTCATTTACCAAGGTAATCTGGTACAAGATTTTACTTCTTAATAAATCTTTCATATGGGATTTCCATTGGAAGTAGTTGGTGCTGGTAAGTAAAATATTACTTGTAGAATCCATATCAAATATGCAGATAATATAGATAATACAGATTTAAAAACTGAAACTGATGATCTAAATGAAAATAGCTCGAAAAGTTATGCGGTTTTAAAAAAACGGCATTGAAAATGGACTTCGGATGTGAGAGTTATGTCCTTTTAAAAAAAAACATAAATGGTAACCAAATGACCATGTGATAGTGTAAGTTGCTTTATGAAGTGACCCACTTTTATAAAGAGAAGTGGGGATCACTTTTACAATGAAGTTACTTTATAACATAAAAGCTGCATGCAAAATAAATAACTCTAAAATAAAATATTAAATCTACTTAGTGATTCACTTTTATAATTGAAGTGAAATACACTTTACAATGTTAGCATGAACTTAAAAAAAAAAAAGTAACAAAAGAGAGACTTGAACTCGAGACCTCTTACTTAATAAGGCGACTTTTAACCAAATGATCTAGCAAAACCTATTGTAATGTTCAGAAGGAGGATTGTGGTTGTTGTTGTTGTTGAAGAAGTCCTTGGAGAGCATGCTAAAAAAAATTATTTTCACAGAAGAAAAAAATTTAGCTTCTCGATGACAACAAGGGTTAGATCTCGGTTAGCTTACCCAGAAGATGCACCTTTTCCTATCTGTTTCTGATTTTCCGAGATCGCACAGGGCACGAGACAAAGAGCATAAGAATATCTAAAAGAGTAGCAACCTAGAAATAAATAATACAAAACCGAAATAAAACCAAAACACTACTCTGCAAAAATTTAAAAAATACGTATTCAAACTTTATACCTCCGGATCTGACTATAATGGTCGTATCTTGGGAAAACATAAACCTTTTTAAGTGAAACAAAAAGTGTTCCTAAGTGAAATGAGTGCTCCAGACGCAATGGAATAGTCCTCCCTGCCCATAAATGTACATAAATAACATAAAATGGAGATGGGGAAACTCGGCTTCATAATCTCGATCTACAACAGGAGCAAATCTTCAAACACGCTCTGATACCATGTTCGACAATACAGTTATTCCAACAAAGGATGAACACCTTCAGTAACAACTCACATAACCAGATCAAATATCAACACGTCAATGTTTTCACGTGGTAAAACCCCTACGGGGAAACATCCATGGCCCCAACTAACGTGGCCACTTGGAGCAGTTTATTAATGCAAAAGAAAAAGAACACAAAGAGATTTTACAAGAGAGTTTCTCACAATCGATCATCGACAAATGACCCTCCATGCTCTTTTAATAGAGATCATGGACCAATCGAGTGTTAAGCCATGGATCAATGGCTGTTAATATCGAGGAGAGTATGAACCGTCAAATCACTCTATGTCTGGAACATATCGTGACCGCCAGATTTTCTAACTTCAAATGCATACTAATTCATACTAAAGAAACACACTAAGAAACAAACTTTTACCTAATGACACATTAGACCAAGTAGATATTAACTAACTTCTAAGTGTCTAAATATCCTAAAAAAATTTATATGGTGTAGAGGATACATATAGAGATAATGTGGGCCCAAATTTTAGATATTGGTTTCTTATATTTTTGGAGATACATTATGTTCAAGTTGGGGTTTTTTACTATTCCTGAAACTAGTATGAAACAAGTCTTCTTGGAATTTTTGCTCCCAATTTTGTTTGGCTTGGTTTCAGTTTTTTATATTTTTACAGTATAAAGGTGGAATAGTGAAGTATCATGTGTACAAATTTCATCCCTTATTTGTTGTACTCTGAAATCTATTCGCTAAGGAAATTAGGGTTTTTGGTTGGTCCAAATTTCAGTCTAAAACAAGTGTTCTTGGGAAAACTCTTATATATGAAGCTACAAACCTCCAAATTGAGTTAGACCCATTCCATTGGTTAGGGTATGAACCAAAGTTTTACTGGTGCAAATTTCAAGTTCTGAAGTGAAGACAAAGACACACAACTTGTCGTACAAGTTCGCTCTCCTGAAAGGAAACAAATCAACACATCTTCAGAAAGTTATCATAAAATTATCTTGGAGAATCCAATCTTGGTCTAACCTATGGGGTTGGAAATAAGACACAACAGGCTATTTCAGGCCAAAATTTTAGACTCATAAGGGATGAAATTGCAGAGATACCAAAAAATAAAGGTCGACTAGCAGAAGAGTCTCCAAATCAAGGTTTTAAAAGGTGATTTTTGTTTTTTGGAATTTTTCATATATTTTGACTAGAAGAACCAATTGGGGTGATTCAAAAAGTGGAATAAAGTGGGATAAAAGGAGTATCACATAAATTCAGGATAATATTATGGATTTTAAGGTACAAATTTATTCTAACGTCTCTAAGCGTAGGAGTTGTCGTTACTTGTCAGTGCTTCAACCTGGGGACAATGTGGTTCTTCCACGTACCTAGAGTATATCAGAAGGCCCCTTTCAAACATATTATTATTAGACAACACTACTACAGATTTGTGATCCCACGTACTTGGCATATATCGGGAGACCCCATAGAATCCTGAGACCAATCGAGTAAACCATTTGGCCATCTTGTTGATATAGTACACCGAGAATAACACTCGGGGAGATCACTCTCCAGAACTTGGGTAGTCAGATAATAAATCTAAGGGAAGGGTCAAGCCTCCTTAGTTAGTCCCCTGTGATATTGGGCCAAGTACTATTGTTGGACCTTACACGTATATCAGAGAGCTATAGAACCTGACACTCCCTTGTATGTGAGGACCTCTGCCTAAGCCAATTAGGAATTCTTACCTTGCAATGATACTTGGACAACATGCCACCAAAAAAGGGAACTTCTACACCAAATAAGCCCTGAGACGGTCCTACTTGGACTATTGATGAAGGTAAAGAAATGTGAAAGGACATAGATGATTTACAAAAGAAGGTAATAACAAAAGATGAACTACAAAAGATGATGAATTCAACTGAAGCTAAGTTGGAAGCGATGATGGATACTGAGATGGATGGATTAAAATGGGAGATCATGGAAGGGTTGAAAATTTTTCTAATAGAGAAGCCACTTGAAAATGACAATGTATCCCATGAAATTAATGATGAGGACACAAGGAAGATGAATCAATATTGGAGAAACTCCATCTTTGGGTTGAATACCAACCACTTTCCTAAGATCGATATGAGGAAGTTTGGTGGCAAGGATCCAATCACATGGCTACTCCATATGGAGCAGTTCTTTGATCTACATGATGTGCCAAACACATAAAAGGTACGAATCGTGTCCTTATATTTAGAACCTAATCAATTTGTGTGTTATTGATGGATTTGTTCTCGCAAATCACTTGTCACTTGGAAAATTTTCACAGAATAAATGATAGCACAATATGAGGATACAAGGAGCAATACATTCTTCATCCAATTGATAAATCTCAAGCAAAAGGGTTCAGTTGCAGAGCACATTGAGAACTTCCAAAGATTGAATATAAAGGTAACATATATTCCAGATGAGCACCTTATTGATGTCTTCATAGGAACTTTAAAGGATAACATTCAACATGAGGTTCTCTTTTGGGAACCCAAATCATTGGAGAATGCATTCAGGGTGGCGAGAAATGTTGAAAGTAAAAATCTGGCAATGGATACTAGAAGGACCACCCCTAACATCTATCGAGAGAATAATGTTCCTTCTTCTAAACCACCTCAACCTACAAGGTTGACACCTCAAAAATTGGAGGAAATAAAAGTGAAAGGTTTATGCTTTAATTGTGACAACAAGTACAGTAAGGGACATAAGTGTGGTGATAAGATATTATTCTACATAGATTGTGAAGAGGAAGAAGAAGAAGAACAAGAACCAT
>JZKD02S1686751.1:21438-42675 GCA_000966675.3 Picea glauca
TCAAGATGAAGATGTGGAAGAGATTTTTTTTGAAGAGATGACTCCCACCATATCATGTCATGCATTGGCTGGAATTAGCACTCCTCAAACCCTCGAGATTGAAGGATATATCAAAAAGAAAAAGGTAATAGTGCTAATTGATTCTAGTAGTACTCATAATTTCATTCACTGTAAATTAGCCAAAGCTCTCAATTTATTTTTATATCCAACACCAGAGTTTCAAGTAATGATTGCAAATGGAGGAACTATCAATTGCTTAGGAAAATGACATAAGATCAATATTACTACAGGGGAATATGTAATGAATAGTCCAATGATTGATATACCCATGGGTGGTGTTGGTATCGTACTAGGGGTCCAATGGTTACAATCATTGGGAACAATGGCTTTTAATTTCAAGAAATTTTCATGAAATTTTCATTGGAAGGAAACAAATTTGAATTTAAGGGGTATCGTAGGGAAACCCAGTAAGGCATTAAGATCTAATGGCATGAAAAAATTATTGAAAAAGGGGAATCACTATGCTCACTAGATGTTCAAACATCTAAGCCATCTATTCCTCTAGATCTCCAAGGTATCATTGAAAACCATTCGAATATATTCCCATAGGTCTTCCACCCACTCGCAATCATGATCATGTTATTCACTTAACTCCTAGCATTGTTCCTCCTAACATCATGCCTTACAAATACCCTTATGCCCAGAAGAGTGGAATTAAGCGTATGGTTGAAGAAATGTTAGAGGCTAGAATTATTAGACCTAAACAAAGTTCTTACTTTGCACTGGAAGTAATGACACTCAAGAAAGAATGCTCATGGCATATGTGTCTAGATTATAGAGAGCTCAACAAGATCACCATTAAAGATAATTTTACCATTCTCATCATTGATGAATTGTTATATGAACTACATGGAGCAATATACTTCACAAAGTTGGATCTTCGTTCATGGTATCATCAGATTAGAATGAAGGAAGAAGATATCCCCAAAACATCATTCAAAACTCATGAAGGCCATTATGAATTTTTGGTTATGCCTTTTGGCCTTATGAATGCACCTTTCACATTCCAAGGGTTGATGAATTCCATTTTCAAGCCCTTCCTTCGAAAATTTGTGTTAGTATTTTTTGATGATATACTAATCTATAACAATTCTTGGGAAGATCATGTTCGACATGTTGACAGGGTGCTACATCTACTAAAGGAGCAACATCTATATGCCAAACCTTCCAAATGTTTCTTTGGGGTGAAGGAGATAGAGTATTTGGGTCATATTGTATCTCATGAAGGTGTCAAGGTAGACCCTAACAATATTAAAGCCATGATGGACTGGCCATTTCCCAAAACATTGAAGAACCTTAGAGGATTTTTGGGTTTGACGGGTTACTTCCACAATTTTTTTCGAAGCTATGGAAGAATAGTAACACCTTTAACTGCATTAAAAAAGAAGGATGCATTTTCATGGACTCTAGAGGAAAATCTAGTTTTTGAACAACTTAAAGAGGAAATGTGAAAAGATCTTGTCTTGAATACACTAGACTTCACAAAAAGATTTATTATGAAATGTGATTCCTCGGGAAATGTCATTGGTGTTGTTATAATGCAAGAAGGAAGGCCCCTTTCTTTTGAAAGTCATCCACTCAAGGGAAAGGACTTACACAAACCCATTTATGAGAAGGAAATGATGGAAATACTATATGCATTGACGCAATTGCACCCTTACCTAATAGGTAGGAACTTCAAGGTCAAAAAATATCATGACAATCTTAAATACTTCTTGGAACAAATACCATCTTCAGAAGAGAAACAAAAATGGGTGACCAAGATGTTGGGTTATGACTTTGAAATCATCTACGAAAAAGGGAAGCAAAATGTTGTGGTAGATGCACTCTCAATAAAGGATGAATATGTTGAGGCATTTCTCTGTGCTATCTCGATCATCCAACATGATTGGATAACATAAGCAAGGGATGAATGGAAGAATGACGAAGAAGTGTGGACTCTCATTCAAAGGTTGCAATAAGATTCTAGTGCATTCGATACATTTACATAGAAAAATGATTCACTATGGTACAAAGATCGCTTATATTTATGTAAGAACTCCTGACTCAAACAAAAGGTACTTTTGGAATTGCACACCTCTCTGGTAGGAGGGCACTCAATATTTTTGAAAACCCATCACAGGGTCAAGAGGGATTTTTTTTGGGATGGACTTAAACTAATGTTCAAAGGTTTGTGGCAGAATTTTTGGTTCTCCAACAAAATAAGGTGGAAATAATTAAGACCCTAGGTCTTTTACAACCATTATCCATTCCAAGTCATCACTCAGAGGAGGTTTCCATGGATTTCATCACAGAGTTACCAAAGTCTGAAGGAAAGAGTGTCATCATGGTGATTGTTGATAGAATTACCAAGTACACACACTTTTGTGCACTCTCTCATCCTTTCAAAGTCGGTACAATTGCTACCACATTCATGAAGACAGTTCAAAAGCTACATGGAAGCCCAAATATTATTGTAGGTAACAGAGATCCCATCTTCACTGGACATTTTTGGAGAATTATTTTATTGTTTGGGTACTCAATTGGTTCATAGCTCATTTTATCATCCTCAATATGATGGACAAACTGAGATGGTGAACAAATATCTTGAAGGATACATTCGTTGCTTTGTCTCTGATAAAGAAACACAATGGTTCAAGTGGTTACCCTTGGAAGAATGGTGGTATAACACTTCCTTTCATACTGCAACAAAAACAACACCATTTATGACACTTTATGGATATCACCCACCGTCCATCACTTCTTCTCTAAAAGAAAAATCTAATGTTCCAGCAGTGGAAGATCACATCGAGCATCAACAACAAGTTCTCCAAATCTTAAAGGAGAACCTTACCATGGCACATAATCGCATGAAACAACAAGTAGACCAACATCATAGTGAAAGGAGTTTTGAAGTAGGGGACTGGGCATTTTTAAAACTACAACCATACAAAAAAATGTCCCTCAAGCAAGCTAAGAAGGATAATAAATTATCACCAAAGTACTATGGCCCTTATAAGGTGTTGCAAAATATTGGTATTATGGCATACAAATTGGAGCTGCCTGCATCTTTGCGAGTACACCAAGTTTTCCATGTTTCATGCTTAAAGAAGTTTATAGGTGACAAGACCCGAGTTCAAACTATATTGCCAAAACTTTAAGAGGAAGGAAAAATCATATTGGAGCCTGAAGCCATCACTCACACACGAATTCGCCAGCTGAGGAATAGATCAATTTCAGAGTATCACATTAAGTGAAGAAACTACCTGCTAAAGAATCCATGTGGGAAGATGAGTCTTTTATACAAAAGAATCTAGAACTACTCAAGCGTTGAGGACAACACTTGTCTAAAGGGGAGGGGCGCATTAAGCCCTAAATCGTGGTACATTACCCCTTAATTGGGGCATATTACATTAGTATTGTTATTTTATTTATGTCGGCTTTGGTCCATTAGTTGTAATTGTACCTCCTAGTCTCCTATATATACCAAGGAGACCTTTTCATTTGTAATCATCTTGTATTTGTGAATTCATGTGATGTATAAGGAGGTTTCCCCTTGAAGAGGCTTATTATCTGAATTTATCTCTTTGTCAAGGAGTGGAGTAATTATTATGAGGTTTTCATGCTAATTTGATATTTGGTTCTTAATGTGTTATTATATTTTTCAAGAGTCTAAGGAAGAAGGAGAATTCGCTAGAGCCCAAAAGAGCTTACTCTCTAGAAAATTCATCTTTTGAGACTAGAAGTTTGAGGCCCTAAAGTGATAGCTCTTTAAATTCATCTCATCATCCTTTGAAAATTTCTATCATTTATTTTCTCCAAGATATATTGATGTTGTAATTGACTCCATAAGCCCAAAAGGCACTTGTCTACTTGATCTCTTGTGAAGGAATTGATCAAACAACTCTTATACTATATTCTCTAAACCTTCTACTAACTTTTACTAACCCTAGTTTAGCCAAAATTACTAACTAACTTGTTTTTGTAGAAAATATTTGCTATATCCATCTAACTTGCTTCATTTTGGTGCATAGATTGACTTAAAACTAAGCTAACACACTCAGAAATTGCTTGGGATAAGTGCTAATTAACCTATTGGATAAACGTCAATTTTTCACTATCTTTTAATGCAATTTTGATCTATATTTCTCGTGGTTGTTACAAAATACTATTTTTTGTTATAAACCATCATCTAGCTGCAATTTTACTTCAGCTACCATATATTTTCATCATATGTTGTATGTTGAGGTATATTATCATATTGGTACTTGGAAAGTGTTATACATATATGCTATATTGTTATTGTTCCAGGCATGTACACAAACTCTCTTCCTTTGCCTCAATTTCAGAGACATAGACCCTTTGAATTGGGTAATCAGTGAGAGGGGGGTATATATTAACCATATCTTTAGCTTTCCCATCCCTTTAGGTTACTAGGGACACCTCCCATGGGTTGGACCTCATTCATCCCTAAAACGTGGGGATTTCCTAATAAGGTGACAATGGTGGGTTATATTTTTGTTACACCAATTTGATTTAATTTTGTTGGGGATTTGGAATAATTACAAATTGTGCAATAACATTTTGGCACCATTTTCAAGGAGAATTGAGTCATTTTCCCTCAATGATAAATCTTTGGTGAAAATTTTCCAAAGCCCTTATATTACAAAGATTACCTGACGAATCCACTGAGGGTGTTTCCCTCTTTTCCTTTGATAAACCTTGAGGGGTTATCTGGCAACTCCAAAAATCTCAAGGAGGTACTATAATCCTCTCAATATCTACAAGAGAAGGCTTCCCCACAACTCTCCTGTAGTAAAATAATTGTTTGGTAGAAACCTTTCTTTGAAGATAATGTATCATGTTTCAACCCAAAATCAGATTCAGAACTAGATTCAAAATAAATGGGTGTCTAAACTCTTCAAGTCATTGGACATGACAACCATCCCAGGATACCCCCGGAAGATACCAACAAAATATGAAAAATGGTTGTCCAGATTCACTGGTAATGATGTGACTAGTGCAATGACCATATGAGTAATTTATGGGATTTCTTTCAACTCATTCCTGCAAGTGATGATGCCAAGGATTTGGTGATGAAACTCTTCTCTTCCACTCTTCAAGATGTTGCTAGAATATGATATGATAGTCTCCCTAATGCTAGCATCAAAACCGTGGACCAACTAGAACATGTCTTCCTCAAAAGATGGAGTGTCAAAGAAGATTATAACATGTTGTTAAGATGACTCAATGATATCAAGAAATCTGATAATGAAACTGTTATGGAATTCCATGCTAAGTTTGAAATATTGCTACAACAAATACCTAGGAGTCATCACCCCGAGGGGGATTACCTCCTCTTCATTTATATCAAGGATTTCCTAGGGAAATTTGGGTTCATGCTTAGGGACAAGGGTCCAAGGAAAATTCAAGAATCCCATGAGACAGTTACAAAAATCGAGGATAATCTCTCCTCATCCAAGGTGGAACCTTACTATGCCCCAAGAACCAAGGTTGGTGTTAAACCAAAGGTAGTGCATAGTGTTAAGACCACCCAAGATATTAACACCACCTTGGAAAAAATTCAAGAGACTGTGGATGGTATGGCAAGGAACCAAACCTTAATGACGAATATAATTACAAATTTGGAGAGAGCACAACAACAAGCTCCCATGCCTCCATTTAATGGACAACGACAAAATTCAAGTCAATTATACAAGCCTCGAAATGAACAAAGGGTTCCTGATACTCTCACTCCCTCAAATGTTGTGGATGAAACTCCTTAGTGTTTTCAGTGTAGGGAATCACATTGGGAACATGAATGTCCAATGAATAATGGAGACTTTGATCAAGTGAAAATTATGAGTTGTGCTTTCCCTGAAGATACATAAGTATGCCTCAATATTACACTTGAACAACATGAGGAACATATAAAAGAAGCATCCAGAAAGGATAGGATGGAATTCATAAATAATTTGGATAGTGAGTCTAGGGAGAAGCTAAAGAGGCAAGAGTTACAAGTCTATATAATACAAAAGAGAACACCTCAAGCTCCTCCCACCGACCCCAATCTTCCTCAACAAAAACTTCCACCTCCACTAGTAAGTAGGCTTCTACCCAATCCTACTTTTCCAAAATCCAATAATGTCAGGTTGAACTTTGAATTAGAAAGTGCTTTGGAAAAGATGAGTGTGACAAAACCCTTGAAGGAAATTATTAAATTTACCTCAATGAAGAATATGTTTGAAAGGTTCTTCAAGGTATAGGATGAACCAGTAGATCCCCCCATAATGTTACAAGAAGACCATTTCAGGGTACAATATGATGATCATCCACCGTTTCTTATGTCACTGGAAATAAACAATAAATGCTTGATTCGGAAACAGGTTCCAATATGATGCCCTTGAGTGTGATGGAACAACTAGGTTTGAAAACCACACAACCTTATAGGAATGTGTGTGGCTTTGAATCAAGATCCATTCCCACTCATGGTGTGGTTTAAAATGTGAAGGATCACCTTGCCCGATACCCTAAAATGGTGATTCCAATGGACATTGTGGTGGTTGATGTCCCTGATGTGTGGGGATGATTTTGTCTAGGAAACTTGTTGCAATGTTGGGTGGCACTTCAGAGATGGATTTGACCAACATCAACGTTCCTTTGAAAGGTGGAATTGTTGCTTCATTACCCAACATTCCCATGGCCAAGATACACATAGAATAAATTGACATTAATAATGGAACCCATCATGTATGTGAAACCATCAAAGAATCTCTTCCAACATTTTCTCCAGGTGAGTTAACTTTCTCTAAATATTTTGATGCTATACAATGGAAAAACAAGGAAGAATATCAACAATTGCTAGATAGATATAATGACAATGAATTTGGTTATGTCAAGGTTCTAAAGAAAGAAGACGTAATTTTATTGATCAAACCAAGCCAAGATGGAGTCCTTACCACATAATCCCACCCCCCTCCCTCAAGGAAATACACCAAAGTAATAAAAGAAGTAGTTGATCCCAAAGGAGGGGGATACAAGCAAGGAGATTTGGTTTTGGAGTGGGATACAAAAATGGGCCAGCACAATAATCATAATGATTCTAAGAAGTTTTGTTTGGGACCATTTCAAGTTAGAGGGAAGTATGTCAATGACACTTACTTCCTAAACACGATGCAGGAAAGGAGGTACCCATTACCAGTTAGTGGCCATCTTCTCAAAACCTATCGTGGGGAAGAGACTTGACTCCTTAATAACACAAGCAAGTGTAGGTAGGTAGGTAGGCATGCATTTGCATATTGCATTTCATTGTATATATGTGCATATTGCATATCATGGTAGTATAGTTTACATTTATCTTAGATTGATTTGCATACATGCTTATGGTTTACATGTTCTCTTCTTTGCATATTGCACCATTTCTATGTCATACTTATACATTTGCATCCACATGTTAGAATAAAAATATTGGAAAATTTTCTTTTCATCATTTGATTTTGGATTTTGACCATTTTCATAAGAACAAGGGGTGATATCACCACCCTAGGTACTCTAAAAATTTGCTTGAGTGTGTAGGCACATGTCATACCAGAGATGTTGAGGTTCTCATGTTCTCTATGGTGAGCACATGTCCCCAAGTAGGAGCCATATGTTACCCCATTAGACTAGGGGTAACTAAGGAGATCATGTCTCGATGCCCGTAGGTAGCATACATGGAGTCTCGAGAGCCAGATTGACTAGCATATCCCTGTAGGGCCCCTTCTATTCATTGATGCAATACCATACATCACTAGTAGTAGAGAAACATCCACCACATTGGCTTGGATCCAGAGGAAAGCAGGTCTTTCTTCATGAGGTAATAAGTTTGGTATCATGGTAAGTTTCACTCTAATAATTGAAGCATTTGAATATTTTGCAAATAATTCTTTCTTGATTACATAACACTTTCTTGGAAACTATACCTTTTGCCTTATTTAACCTTGATGGGTGTCATTTTGTCCTAGTAAGTTGGTCACCCTCGGGAATAGGGTGCTATTGGGATGTTCCTTGAAGAGTCACCATACCATTCCCAATCATACTTACCACTTTCCATACTTCTTCCAATTTGTCTCCTCATATTTTGTGTTTTCGGGTGTACTGACCTAAGAAGGGATTGTACCTCATTTGATGGGAAGAAAGGGTTGAAGGCCCAAAGGGAAATGTAGCTGGAAAAAGATAAAATTCAATAATAAACCTTCCAGATGCTCGCTTGAGGATCCTGAGAGCAATGAAATGCTTCTCGCAAAAAATGAGGGACCTGTGAAATAAATAACTAATTAATAGATCATGCCAACCAAGGTAGAACATATGTCGGCTATGCATTTCCTTTTAGTGCCCCTTATTGTCTTCATCTTTGGAAATAATTATCAAGTGTAACCAATGTAGAGCGTGTGTGGGCTTTGTTTTTGTTGTTTAGTTTAGTTCCCGCCCACATGTCTTCAACTTGGAAACACTTTAATAAATTAATGGAAAATGGGYCTGGAAAAATGTTGCATCGTGGACGAAGGGAAACACACCCTCTACAAAGGAACCCATAAATGATACAATACGAACCCTTGTATGTCATGAACCCCATTCCCAAAAGCCTTAAACCAGTCCACCTCATACTTATGCATGGATTATATATGTTGTCTCTGGGAAACACCTTTGAATTGGGGATTGACTGGCCCAATAGGGTGCCTTAACACCCCTCCCACACTTAAATTTGACAAATTGTATAAGGTCTTTGAGCATTTGTTTAGTTTGAAAAGGGGAGTTTGATGCACACGTTTGGGTGGTTTTATTATTATATGTGGCTTACTTGGAATAATTCTCATGAATTATGGACCCTTAGACGACGTACATGTTTGTCTTTGCAGGACCTTTCCCAATGGACATGTATTCATGAGGAGATGAGTTTGTTCAAACCTTCATAGGGATTTGGAGCCTAAGGATGGATGCATAAACCCCACGTCTAGGGGCATGCTTGTGATCATAATTTTCATATTGAANGTTCTACTTCTAGAAGATTCCTCCTCTAGAATGTCCTTAGGTGATGGTAGCACTATATAAAGGGGTTCAAGCAATGTAATGAGACATGAAGAGAAGTATTGTATTGTGAGATTTAGCTCAATAGGAGGATGCCCCCTCGAAGAGGCAAGTGAACAGAAGAGGATCCCTTCCATAATATGATCCATTGTATGATGTTGCCCTACCCCAAGGGTTTGATAGTAATAAAGGAGATTTTGCATATTGTTCTTGTATATATGTTGTGGTGCTTTGTATTTAGTCTTTGGTTCTTAACAATAAGGAAATAAAAAAATGGGGACATTACAATCCTCTCTGCTTGAATATTTCTTGTCCTCAAGCAATAGCTGAATCAAACTATGTATGATCCCAAGGTCCCATATCCACATGTGTGACATGAAATAATATCCCCTCAAAACATGGTCCCTCATAGTGTTTTCCATGCATGCCCCCAAAATGATCCTGATGAGAGGAACAATCATGTGCAGTAGATCCTTAGTCAACTCCTCAGGAAACCGCTCTACTTGGATCTCAAATCCATGAACCATTGGACTACCAAACACTCTAATCCATGGATCCCAAATCAATATGTGAACTGCAATTCCTTGTAAAGTATAGTCCTGCAAGACATCAATGCAGAGAATCTCCTAAAGATCCCTGACCAATAGAGCAAGTAAATATAGTATCCATCCCTAAAATAATCTCTCATCCAAACCTGTTAAGAACCTGAATAGATCTACAAATATAATCACCATAAATACTGAATACACAATAGATCCACAAAGCAAGATAGAATAAACCACACTTTATTATTATCAAACCCTTGAGGTAGGGAAACATCGTACAATGGATCTTATTATGGAAGGGATCGTCTCATGTTCACTTGCCTCTTCGAGGGGGTATCCTCATATTGAGCTACAACTCATAATACAATAATTCTTTTCATATCCCATTACATTGCTTGAACCTCTTTATATAGTGCTACCATCACCTAAGAACATTCTAGAGGAGGAATATTCTAGAATCAGAACCTTCTAAGAAGTCCTCTTACATTTATTATATCTAACTACCCATTTATTATATCTAACTACCATAGTGGGTCTTATTTAGTAATATAGTGGACCTAGTCCACCTTACATTGAATGACCTCCACTATTATCATTATGGGCCCTCTGGGCCCCCACTACTACCTCTCTAGCTACCTAACATTCCATCCCCCTTATGAAAGCGTTGTCCTCAATGTTTGATGTACAACCATATACCAGGGTCTCATGGATAATTGTGGACCATAATGATGAAGAAGACTGGAGAACCAAGGTCCCATGTAGAAAGGAAAGCCACCATGTTGAAGTAGTCCAACCACCATTGTAAGCCTGGGTCCCATGTCCAAGTGCTCATGTGAACTCCCTATGGAAGATTTTGAAACCTAATAACCAACTCAAAATGATGCTCCAAAGAATGACACCTATCATGTGGATCCAAATAAGAAGATCCATCCACATAGTGGAAAAGGGTCATAGCAGAATCTGAAAGGAATAATACCACTGTAGAATATGCAAAATGGACACTGATAATAATCATTGGCTCTCGATTTGTCACATTGATTCTCTCTATAAAAGGTGGATTAGAGTCATCAAATAAAATATGAAAGTGGTTGTCATCCCAAAAATGACAACTATCCATATACCAATCATCACAATCGGCCTCAAAATCATACCAAGCATATATTNGTTCTACTTCTAGAAGATTCCTCCTCTAGAATGTCCTTAGGTGATGGTAGCACTATATAAAGGGGTTCAAGCAATGTAATGAGACATGAAGAGAAGTATTGTATTGTGAGATTTAGCTCAATAGGAGGATGCCCCCTCGAAGAGGCAAGTGAACAGAAGAGGATCCCTTCCATAATATGATCCATTGTATGATGTTGCCCTACCCCAAGGGTTTGATAGTAATAAAGGAGATTTTGCATATTGTTCTTGTATATATGTTGTGGTGCTTTGTATTTAGTCTTTGGTTCTTAACAATAAGGAAATAAAAAAATGGGGACATTACAATCCTCTCTGCTTGAATATTTCTTGTCCTCAAGCAATAGCTGAATCAAACTATGTATGATCCCAAGGTCCCATATCCACATGTGTGACATGAAATAATATCCCCTCAAAACATGGTCCCTCATAGTGTTTTCCATGCATGCCCCCAAAATGATCCTGATGAGAGGAACAATCATGTGCAGTAGATCCTTAGTCAACTCCTCAGGAAACCGCTCTACTTGGATCTCAAATCCATGAACCATTGGACTACCAAACACTCTAATCCATGGATCCCAAATCAATATGTGAACTGCAATTCCTTGTAAAGTATAGTCCTGCAAGACATCAATGCAGAGAATCTCCTAAAGATCCCTGACCAATAGAGCAAGTAAATATAGTATCCATCCCTAAAATAATCTCTCATCCAAACCTGTTAAGAACCTGAATAGATCTACAAATATAATCACCATAAATACTGAATACACAATAGATCCACAAAGCAAGATAGAATAAACCACACTTTATTATTATCAAACCCTTGAGGTAGGGAAACACCGTACAATGGATCTTATTATGGAAGGGATCATCTCATGTTCACTTGCCTCTTCGAGGGGGCATCCTCATATTGAGCTACAACTCATAATACAATAATTATTTTCATATCCCATTACATTGCTTGAACCTCTTTATATAGTGCTACCATCACCTAAGAACATTCTAGAAGAGGAATATTCTAGAAGCATAACCTTCTAAGAAGTCCTCTTACATTTATTATATCTAACTACCCGTTTATTATATCTAACTACCATAGTGGGTCTTATTTAGTAATATAGTGGACCTAGTCCACCTTACATTGAATGAACTCCACTATTATCATTATGGGCCCTCTGGGCCCCCACTACTACCTCTCTAGCTACCTAACATTCCATCCCCCTTATGAAAGCGTTGTTCTCAATGTTTGATGTACAACCATATACCAGGGTCTCATGGATAATTGTGGACCATAATGATGAAGAAGACTGGAGAACCAAGGTCCCATGTAGAAAGGAAATCCACCATGTTGAAGTAGTCCAACCACCATTGTAAGCCTGGGTCCCATGTCCAAGTGCTCATGTGAACTCCCTATGGAAGATTTTGAAACCTAATAACCAACTCAAAATGATGCTCCAAAGAATGACACCTATCATGTAGATCCAAATAAGAAGATCCATCCACATAGTGGAAAAGGGTCATAGAAGAATCTGAAAGGAATAATACCACTGTAGAATATGCAAAATGGACACTGATAATAATTATTGGCTCTCGATTTGTCACATTGATTCTCTCTATAGAAGGTGGATTAGAGTCATCAAATAAAATATGAAAGTGGTTGTCATCCCAAAAATGACAACTATCCATATACCAATCATCACAATCGGCCTCAAAATCATACCAAGCATATATTTCTTGATTATATTCATCCCTGATGTCTTCCATAAGAAATATATCATGCATGCTATTCAATGAATTATGAATACTACGAAAACTATCATTGAGGCCATCTGCAAGGACATGTAATCTAGCATCCAATGTGTCATACAATTGGGATTTGAATGCTTCGGTAATTTGTAGAATTTCTTTGAGGTTTGAGAGGAAATATCCATATGAGCACCCTATGAACTCTTCAGTCCCACAACTGTCATGAAAAAACCAAAAAAATAGACCAATAAGTTATGACAGAAAATCATGGTTTTTTTCTGGAAAAACCCTAAAAAACTGTTGAATTTAAAATGCTCATAACTTCACTTCCTGGACTCCGTTTTGGCTGAGTTTTTTTTGAAATTGGGTGAAATTGTGAGAGGAACTCAGATCTGTAATTTATTTGGGCAAATTCGGCCTCCATATGTTACAAAAAAATAAAATAAAATTGTGCCACCGTTTGCAGAAAAAAACCCTGAAAAATTGTAGATTTTAAAACTTCAATATCTTGACTTCCCAGACTCTATTTCAGACGATTTTGTTTTTCAACTTGGATGTTTTTCTGAGAGATCAGATATATAGCCCATTTCTACAAATTTTGTGTAGAAATATACCAAAAATTTCTGGAATGTCGCGGCCCTCTTTTTTCTTCTCCGATTTTTTTTTTTGCAAAAATAAAAATATTTGCCCACAATGTCTGCTAAGGAAAGTGCTCTGATACCACTTGTTAAGAACCTGAATAGATATACAAATATAATCACCACAAATATTTAATACACAATATATCCACAAAACAAGATAAAATAAACCACACTTTATTATTATCAAACCCTTGAGGTAGGGAAACACCATACAATGGATCATATTATGGAAGAGATCCTCTCCTGTTCAGTTGCCTCTTCGAGGGGGCATCCTCCTATTGAGATACCGCTCCAAATACAATACTCTCTTCATATCTCTTTACATTGATTGAACCTATTTATATAGCTCTACCATCATCTAAGAACATTCTAGAGGAGGAATCTTCTAGAAGTAGAACCTTCTGAGAAGTCATCTTACATTATTATATCTAACTACTCATTTATTATATCTAAATACCATAGTGGGCCTTGTTTAATAATATAGTGGACCTAGTCCACTTTACATTGAATGACCTCTATTATTATAACTATGGGCCCTCCAGGCCCCCTTACTACCTCTCTAACTACCTAACATTCCATCTCTCTTATGAAAGCATTGTCATCAACGCTTGATGTACAACCATATACCAAGGTCCCATGGATAAGTGTGGACCATAGTGCTGAAGTAGATTAGAGAACCAGGGTCCCATGGAGAAATGAAAACCATCATGTTGAAGTAGTTCAACTTCCATTGTGAACTGAGGTCCCATTTCCTAGTGTTCATGTGAACTCCACGCAGAAGATATCGGCACCCAATAACCAACTGAAAATGATGCTCCCAATACTAACACCTGTCATGTGGATCCAAATAAGAATATCCATTCACATAGTGAGAAATAGTCAAAGCTGAATATGGAAGAAGNTCAGTAATTTGTAGAATTTCTTTGAGGGTTTGAGAGGAAATATCCATCTGAGCACCCTATGAACTCTTCAGTCCCACAACTGTCATGAAAAAACCAAAAAAATAGACCAATAAGTTATGACAGAAAATCGTGGTTTTTTCTGGAAAAACCCTAAAAAACTGTTGAATTTAAAATGCTCATAACTTCACTTCCTGGACTCCGTTTTGGATGAGTTTTTTTTGAAATTGGGTGAAATTGTGAGAGGAACTCAGATCTGTAATTTATTTTGGCAAATTCGGCCTCCATATGTTACAAAAAAAAAAAAAAATTGTGCCACCGTTTGCAGAAAAAAACCCCGAAAAATTGTAGATTTTAAAACTTCAATATCTTGACTTCCCAGACTCCATTTCAGACGATTTTGTTTTTCAACTTGGATGTTTTTCTGAGAGGAGATCAGATCTATAACCCGTTTCTACAAATTTTGTGTAGAAATATACCAAAAATTTCTGGAATGTCGCGGCCCTCTTTTTTCTTCTCCGATTTTTTTTTGTTGCAAAAATAAAAATATTTGCCCACAATGTCTGCTAAGGAAAGTGCTCTGATACCACTTGTTAAGAACCTGAATAGATATACAAATATAATCACCACAAATATTTAATACACAATATATCCACAAAACAAGATAAAATAAACCACACTTTATTATTATCAAACCCTTGAGGTAGGGAAACACCATACAATGGATCATATTATGGAAGAGATCCTCTCCTGTTCAGTTGCCTCTTCGAGGGGGCATCCTCCTATTGAGATACCGCTCCAAATACAATACTCTCTTCATATCTCTTTACATTGATTGAACCTATTTATATAGCTCTACCATCATCTAAGAACATTCTAGAGGAGGAATCTTCTAGAAGTAGAACCTTCTGAGAAGTCATCTTACATTATTATATCTAACTACTCATTTATTATATCTAAATACCATAGTGGGCCTTGTTTAATAATATAGTGGACCTAGTCCACTTTACATTGAATGACCTCTATTATTATAACTATGGGCCCTCCAGGCCCCCTTACTACCTCTCTAACTACCTAACATTCCATCTCTCTTATGAAAGCATTGTCATCAACGCTTGATGTACAACCATATACCAAGGTCCCATGGATAAGTGTGGACCATAGTGCTGAAGTAGATTAGAGAACCAGGGTCCCATGGAGAAATGAAAACCATCATGTTGAAGTAGTTCAACTTCCATTGTGAACTGAGGTCCCATTTCCTAGTGTTCATGTGAACTCCACGCAGAAGATATCGGCACCCAATAACCAACTGAAAATGATGCTCCCAATACTAACACCTGTCATGTGGATCCAAATAAGAATATCCATTCACATAGTGAGAAATAGTCAAAGCTGAATATGGAAGAAGAAATACCATTGTATAATATGCAGGTTAGATGCTGGTAATCATAACTAGCTCATGATGTGGGACATTGATGTTCTCTACAGAAGGTGGAGTAGAGTCATCAAATAAAATATGAAAGTGGTTGTCATCCCAGAAATGACAAATATCCATATACCAATCATTGCAATTAGTCTCAAAATCATACCAAGCATATATTTCTTGATTATATTCATACCTGATGTCCACCATAAGAAATCTCTCCTGCATGCTATCCAATGAATCTTGAATACTACGAAAACTATCATTGAGTCTGTATGTGAGGCCATTTATAAAGTCATCCAATGTGTCATACAATTGGACTTTGAATGCTTTAGTAATTTGTAGAATTTATTTGAGGGTTTGAGAGAAAATATTCATCAGAGCACCCTATGAACTCTTCGGTCCTGCAGCCGTCACAAAAAAAACCCAAAAAATAGAACAATAAGTTACGACAAAAAATCACGGTTTTTTCTGGAAAAACCCTGAAAGACTGTTGAATTTAAAATGCTCATAACTTCACTGCCCGGACTCCATTTTGGCTGATTTGTTTTTTGAAATTGGGTGAAATTGTGAGAAGAATTCAGATCTGTAATTTGTTTGAACAGATTCGGCCTCCAGCTGATATAGAAAAAAAAAATCACGTCGTCGTCCTTGAAAAAAACCCTAAAAAATTGCAGATTTTAAAACTTCAATATCTTGACTTATCGAACTCCGTTTTAGACGATTTGTTTCTCAAAATTGGGTGTTTTTCTAAGATAAAATCAGATATACAACCTATTTCTGCAAATTTTGTACATAAATATACCAAAAATTTCTGGAATGTCACGACCCTCTTTTTTCTTCTTCGAAAAAAAATCTGCAAACCCACACTTTATTATTATCAAACCCTTGAGGTAGGGAAACACCATACAATGTAAGGTAGCTAGATAGGTAGTTGAAGGGTCCAGAGGGCCCACAATGATAATAATGGAGGCCATTCAATGTAAGGTGGACTAAGCCCACTATATTATTAAATAAGGCCCACTATGGTAGTTAGATATAATAAATGTAAGAAGACTTCTTAGAAAGTTCTACTTCTAGAAGATTCCTCCTCTAGAATGTTCTTAGGTAATGGTAGTACTATATAAAGGGGTTCAAGAAATGTAATGGAACATGAATATAATTATTTCATTTGGAGCTGTAGCTCAATAGGATGATGCCTCCTCGAAGAGGCAAGTGAACATGAGATGATCTCTTCCATAATAGGATCCATTGTATGGTGTTGTCATACCCTAAGGGTTTTGATAGTAATAAAAGAGTTTTTTCATATTTTTCTTCTATATATATTGTGGTGATTTTGCATTCAAGTATTTGGTTCTTAACAATTGGTATCATAGCACTTTCCTTGGCATAAATCGTGGACAAATATTTTTTATTTTTGCAGATTTTTTTTCGAAGAAGAAAAAAAAGAGGACCGCAAAATTCCAAAACTTTTCGTTTCATTTTTGTGCAATATTTTCAGAAACAGTTTGTATATATGATTTTCTCTCAGAAAACCATCCAATTTGAAAAAAAAAATCGTCTGAAACAGAGTCCGCAAAGTCAATATATTGAAGTTTTAAAATTTGCAAGTTTCAGGGTTTTTTCCACGGACGATGGTGCGATTTGTTTTTATTTTTTATTTTTGTAGCATCTGGAAGCCGAATTTGCCCCAAAAAATTAAATATCTGAGTTCCTCTCACAATTGCACTCATTTAAAAAAAACAAAATCAGCCGAAACGGAGTCCGAGAAGTGAAGTTATGAGCATTTTAAATTCAACAGTTTTTCAGGGTTTTTCCGAAAAATGCCGCAATTTTCTGTAGTAATTTATTTTTCTATTTTTTGGGTTTTTTCGTGAAGGTGGAGGGATTAAGAGTTCATAAATCTTCATAGGGTGCTCAGATGATTATTTATTTTCAAACCCTCAAAAAAATTCTACAGATTATTGAAGCATTCAAAGCCCAATTGTTTGACATATTGAATCATGGATTGGATGGCTTTNTTGCAAAAATAAAAATATTTGCCCACAATGTCTGCTAAGGAAAGTGCTCTGATACCACTTGTTAAGAACCTGAATAGATATACAAATATAATCACCACAAATATTTAATACACAATATATCCACAAAACAAGATAAAATAAACCACACTTTATTATTATCAAACCCTTGAGGTAGGGAAACACCATACAATGGATCATATTATGGAAGAGATCCTCTCCTGTTCAGTTGCCTCTTCGAGGGGGCATCCTCCTATTGAGATACCGCTCCAAATACAATACTCTCTTCATATCTCTTTACATTGATTGAACCTATTTATATAGCTCTACCATCATCTAAGAACATTCTAGAGGAGGAATCTTCTAGAAGTAGAACCTTCTGAGAAGTCATCTTACATTATTATATCTAACTACTCATTTATTATATCTAAATACCATAGTGGGCCTTGTTTAATAATATAGTGGACCTAGTCCACTTTACATTGAATGACCTCTATTATTATAACTATGGGCCCTCCAGGCCCCCTTACTACCTCTCTAACTACCTAACATTCCATCTCTCTTATGAAAGCATTGTCATCAACGCTTGATGTACAACCATATACCAAGGTCCCATGGATAAGTGTGGACCATAGTGCTGAAGTAGATTAGAGAACCAGGGTCCCATGGAGAAATGAAAACCATCATGTTGAAGTAGTTCAACTTCCATTGTGAACTGAGGTCCCATTTCCTAGTGTTCATGTGAACTCCACGCAGAAGATATCGGCACCCAATAACCAACTGAAAATGATGCTCCCAATACTAACACCTGTCATGTGGATCCAAATAAGAATATCCATTCACATAGTGAGAAATAGTCAAAGCTGAATATGGAAGAAGCAATACCATTGTATAATATGCAGGTTAGATGCTGGTAATCATAACTAGCTCATGATGTGGGACATTGATGTTCTCTACAGAAGGTGGAGTAGAGTCATCAAATAAAATATGGAAGTGGTTGTCATCCCAGAAATGACAAATATCCATATACCAATCATTGCAATTAGTCTCAAAATCATACCAAGCATATATTTCTTGATTATATTCATCCCTCATGTCCACCATAAGAAATCTCTCCTGCATGCTATCCAATGAATCTTGAATACTACGAAAACTATCATTGAGTCTGTATGTGAGGCCATTTACAAAGTCATCCAATGTGTCATACAATTGGACTTTGAATGCTTTAGTAATTTGTAGAATTTATTTGAGGGTTTGAGAGAAAATATTCATTAGAGCACCCTATGAACTCTTCGGTCCTGCAGCCGTCACAAAAAAACCCAAAAAATAGAACAATAAGTTACGACAAAAAATCACGGTTTTTTCTGGAAAAACCCTGAAAGACTGTTGAATTTAAAATGCTCATAACTTCACTTCCCGGACTCCATTTTGGTTGATTTGTTTTTTGAAATTGGGTGAAATTGTGAGAAGAATTCAGATCTGTAATTTGTTTGAACAGATTCGGCCTCCAGCTGATATAGAAAAAAAAAATCACGCCGCCGTCCTTGAAAAAAACCCTAAAAAATTGCAGATTTTAAAACTTCAATATCTTGACTTATCGAACTCCGTTTTAGACGATTTGTTTCTCAAAATTGGGTGTTTTTCTAAGATAAACTCAGATATACAACCTATTTCTGCAAATTTTGTACATAAATATACCAAAAATTTCTGGAATGTCACGACCCTCTTTTTTCTTCTTCGAAAAAAAATCTGCAAACCCACACTTTATTATTATCAAACCCTTGAGGTAGGGAAACACCATACAATGTAAGGTAGCTAGATAGGTAGTTGAAGGGTCCAGAGGGCCCACAATGATAATAATGGAGGCCATTCAATGTAAGGTGGACTAAGCCCACTATATTATTAAATAAGGCCCACTATGGTAGTTAGATATAATAAATGTAAGAAGACTTCTTAGAAAGTTCTACTTCTAGAAGATTCCTCCTCTAGAATGTTCTTAGGTAATGGTAGTACTATATAAAGGGGTTCAAGAAATGTAATGGAACATGAATATAATTATTTCATTTGGAGCTGTAGCTCAATAGGATGATGCCTCCTCGAAGAGGCAAGTGAACATGAGATGATCTCTTCCATAATAGGATCCATTGTATGGTGTTGTCATACCCTAAGGGTTTTGATAGTAATAAAAGAGTTTTTTCATATTTTTCTTCTATATATATTGTGGTGATTTTGCATTCAAGTATTTGGTTCTTAACAATTGGTATCATAGCACTTTCCTTGGCATAAATCGTGGACAAATATTTTTTATTTTTGCAGATTTTTTTTCGAAGAAGAAAAAAAAGAGGACCGCAAAATTCCAAAACTTTTCGTTTCATTTTTGTGCAATATTTTCAGAAACAGTTTGTATATATGATTTTCTCTCAGAAAACCATCCAATTTGAAAAAAAAAATCGTCTGAAACAGAGTCCGCAAAGTCAATATATTGAAGTTTTAAAATTTGCAAGTTTCAGGGTTTTTTCCACGGACGATGGTGCGATTTGTTTTTATTTTTTATTTTTGTAGCATCTGGAAGCCGAATTTGCCCCAAAAAATTAAATATCTGAGTTCCTCTCACAATTGCACTCATTTAAAAAAAACAAAATCAGCCGAAACGGAGTCCGAGAAGTGAAGTTATGAGCATTTTAAATTCAACAGTTTTTCAGGGTTTTTCCGAAAAATGCCGCAATTTTCTGTAGTAATTTATTTTTCTATTTTTTGGGTTTTTTCGTGAAGGTGGAGGGATTAAGAGTTCATAAATCTTCATAGGGTGCTCAGATGATTATTTATTTTCAAACCCTCAAAAAAATTCTACAGATTATTGAAGCATTCAAAGCCCAATTGTTTGACATATTGAATCATGGATTGGATGGCTTTGTAGATGGTCTCAATGATAGTTTTCGTAGTATTCAAGATTCTTTGGATAACATGCAGGAGAGGTTTCTTATGGTGAACCTCAGGGATGAATATAATCAAGAAATATATGCTTGGTATGATTTTGAGGCCGATTGCGATGATTGGTATATGGATAGTTGTCGTTTCTGGGATGACAACCACTTCCATATTTTATTTGATGACTCTACTCCACCTTCTGTAGAGAACATCAATGTCCCACATTAGGAGCTAGTTACCAGTGTCCAACTTTCATATTCTACAATGGTATTGTTCCTTCCAGATTCATCTTTGATCATCTCCCACTATGTGGATGAATATTTTTATTTGGATCCACATGATAGGTGTCAGTATTGGGAGCATCATTTTCGGTTGGTTATTGGGTGCCGATATCTTCCATGTGGGGTTCACATGAGAAATTGGACATGCGACCCTGGTTTACAATGGCGTTTGGACTACTTCAACATGGTGGCTATCATTTCTCAATGGGACCCTGGTTCTTTATTTTACTTCAGCACTATGGTCCACACTTATCTATGGGACCTTGGTATATGGTTGTACATCAAGTGTTGATGACACCACTTTCATAAGGGGGATGGAATGTAAGGTAGCTAGAGAGGTAGTGGGGGGGGCCAGAGGGACCATAGTGATAATAGTGGAGGCCATTCAATTTAAGGTGGACTAGGTCCACTATATTATTAAATAAGGCCCACTATGGTAGTTAGATATAATAAATGGGTAGTTAGATATAATAAA
>JZKD02S1686751.1:62527-78202 GCA_000966675.3 Picea glauca
ACAAGTAGAATCTACCAACAAAGTTATTGAGACCATTCTTACCAAAACAATACAACTGCACCATAAGGATTGGGCTGACAGATTATTAGAAGCCTTATGGGCTTATAGAATCACCCGGAGGAATACAATAGGACATACATCCTATGAGTTGGTGTATGGGAAGCAGGTGCTTCTTCCCATAGAATTCCAGATCAAAACCTTCAGGATTGCAGTACAAGTTGGCATGAACTTGGATGAAGCCCAACAACAAATACTCTTGCAGCTTAATGAATTGGATGAAACTAGGTAGGAAGCACTTCAAAGAACTACCCTCATTCAAGAATAGAGAACAAAATGGCATGACAAGTATCTCAAAAAGAAAAATTTTCAATAAGGAGATTGGGCCCTATTGTATGACAATAGATTCAAGAACTTCAAAGGTAAGTTAACCACCCGTTGGATGGGACCTTATGAAATTGACACTGTCTACGATAATGGTTCAATCAGGATAAAGACAATTGATGAACAATAGACACCACTACTTGTGAATGGTCACCAGTTGCAAGTTTACAACAAACCTCTGTCGAAAGAAGAATTCCTGACTCGTATACTACAAAATTCAGATATGCAGATGATCAGTAAGGAAGGAGACCCTCCTACTGATCCACATTGATTGATTGGTTGATTTGAAATTTTTGTACATAGGTGTGGATCGAATTTTGTTAATAAGTTGAAGGTAACAAGAGATTCTTACCTCCTTTTGTTTTTCTTTCATAGTTTTTTTTTTTTCCTTTTTTTTGTAAGTAAATTTCTATAATTTATTTGATCCTTCACGGACTTGCTAAACATCAGTTTGTAGGCATCAACAATATTATGTTCTGCTTCGGTACCAGAAATCCTGTTCTGGTTCGGTACCAGCAGTCCGGTACCAACAATTCGATATCAGTCTGGTACCAGAAGTATGTCCTTCTACAGTACTATCAAGACATATTACCTAATTGACAAAGCATACTACGCATACTTCAAAATCTTATGTCAATTAATCTGAAGTATGAAACCATGCAAACAAACACTAAGCTGGAACCAAGAAGTTGAATGCAGTATCAAATGACAGCCCTTGTGAAACAATAATTTCTTTTGGTTCTATTGACAACTAAAGGGAAGTATTTTAATTTCTTTTGGTTCTGTTTCTTAAAAATAAAATAAAAGAGGGACACAATCCTTACCTATAATTTCTCAAAGAACCATAATCCGCTTCAAAGACTAGAAGTTGCCTTTACCCAGTATTTCAGCATGATTTAAAGAAAAAAAAAATATTAGCCTATAAGTAACTATCTCACCCTAACTAGACATCAATAGTATTCATTGGATTATCTTATTAAAGAGTAACATATGAGTATATGAACACTCTCTACCATGGGCACACTGCCAAATTTTTTATGGAAGAGGATGTACCAGTACCCTACAAAAACTTTAGGTCATTCTCTTATGGACAAATTCAGACAAAATTATACATCTGGATCACTCTAAAGAAAATAATGTGCATACAAGTTTATTTTTTCTTCAGACAAATCTTTAAAAGACATCCAAAAGAAGAGTATATGCCTTCCAACCCAATACCATCCCAGCTTGTAAAAATGTTTTCAGACGAGCCTCCCCTATCATCATGCAAAGCACTCTTTAATAAAAACCAAAATAGGTGACTATGGACAAGAAGCCTCTGATGGAAAAAGGGTTTAAGAGACTAACCCGTCGGGATATTGAACAGGTCTGCTAGTAGCAGGTACCGGTCTATGGTATGACTAGGCAAACCCATCAGGGTACTGAATAGGCCTGTTGGCAATGGGGCATTCTGCCTAGGGAAGGCACCTCTCACTAATTATCACAACTACCCCACCAGAGTACTGAACAAGCTTGCTGGCAGTGGGTTCTGGTTGAGAAATGTCTCATTTATACTTGTCTGATTGGAAAATTCACTTTTGTCATCCAAAACAAAAAGCGCAAAGGTCACTATTGGCTTTCGTGAGATACAAACTCCAGATTAATCAGAAACATAATTACTTCAAGAAAATGTCCTTTTGAGAATCAACCTAAGTAAACTTACCGGTTTGACATCTAAAGCCTACATTACCTAAGAAGGAAACTTCTTAAGAGTGGAGCCCTAACTAGGGAGTCTAATCTACTTATACTGTGAAATTTATCTATAAACATCCAATGATAGTAAATCTCTGAAGCTAGTTAGGTGGGATCTGTTCTTCTAGAAAACATATAAATATTCCTTGTTTCACTGCTGGATGCTACCTTTGTCAATAATCTATCAAAAGAAGGGAAATTTCACTTTTTAGGTATTAGATCATATGCTAGGTGATAAATGTACTTCTGGAATTTGATTGGTTTCTTTTTCTCTTATCATCTTTTCTCCATTATGATATAAAATATTGAATCTTCTTGCATACATATATACAACATCTTTGGCATGGGGGAAGGTCAAAGAGCCCCTTCAGAACTCTTTTTCAGACTCACATGATCACCCTGCAGAACCAAATACAAAAGAAGATAATCACAGAATAAAAGAAGTATAGGATATTCCTGTACCAAGTTTTCAAGAAACTTCATTCTAAAGGGACGAATTCTGACAATTTACAAGCAGTTGCACATGCTATGGGTATTAATCATACAAAGGTAAAAGAAAAGGTAACATGGTATTTATTTTCCTATGCTCATAAAAATACAATACGTATGAAAATATATCCTAGATCTTATGACCTTAGTATTAAACCCATGCGCCTACCCCTCATACCCATACGCCTAAACCTAATCAATCCTCTCATAGCTCTTGAACATGGTTAAGGGAAAAAATCATATCAAAATATGAAGCATGTATATCAATGATAAGCCACGAATATATTTCTTCCTTAAGCAATTCACGAACCTATCTTATATCATGAACCATGATCTAACATCAAATTCAACACCCGAACGTCCAATCACCTATCCCAAAATGTTGCCTTGAACACCCAACGTCTTGTCCTCATCATTACAGTAATGGGTAGAAATGAAATGGCTTATCTGGTGGCGAAGCCATCTAGATAAGCCTCACCTGGTCATAAATTTTCCTTACGGCATCCTTACTTAAACTTACCATTCGCATTACCAACAACATCACCATATTCCCCCTTGTTGTGAGCTTTCTCCAGTCCCAAGCCTTCTCCAGTCCCGAGCCTACTCCTTTACAGTAGCAAACCCTTACCTCATCAATTGACCAAACCCTTGTGCTACAACCTGATCCTTTTCTCACAACTTATAACGATGGTGGTTAGTAGACATGAACTGGTCTTCCAAATTTATAGGGAAACCGAGGAGTTCCAATTATGTCAAGAAAAATATGTTAGATCGGGATGGATTCCATTTCTGGAAAAATTCACAGGCTTGCACGAGAAGATATCTCACGAATGTATTCAGAGTTACAATGGAGAGATTGCACATATAGGCAATCTACAACTGATAATCAACGAAGAAAACTTAAGGGAGGTCACGGGACTACCTAACAGAGGAGCCAAATACTTCAAAGGTGTAGGAATCAACAAATAAATGTGCCAACGATTCTTGAAAGAAGATCATCAACACCCTGACTGGAAAAAGGGGATCCCGAGGAACTACATCAAGGAAGAGTATAATCCAATGATTACTAGTCTTCAACGATTCGTCACTTGTGAGGGCAGGTATGTTGTGACCTTCATATATCATCTTAGGCTTCTATTACATTTTGAAGGAGGCCCTGAAATCAATTTCCCCTTTTTTCTATGGATGAGTTTGAACAAAATGGTAAGAGGTGTTAAATCCATCTCCAAAACAGATAAGACTAGCATTTACCATCAAGGTCTCATTAAAATGCTAGTTTTACATGAACTTAGGAAACAAAGGATTAGTTGGAAAACCATTATCACTCAACACCTTCCCACATAAAACAAACCTATGGAGGAAACCCAACATGCTCCAAAGAAAAATAAGGAACCTCAAAAACAAAAGGGGAAGAAGGATAAGACAAATCCACCATCATCTAGGGTAGTGAGCCAACATGAAAAAGCAGGATCCTCTTCCGCAGTCAATAAAATTTTTAAAAGCTCCGAATCAAAAGTTAAAAACAAATTAGGAGAGGAGACTTCAACGGTGGAAGTTGAGAAAGAGGGCCATCCGACAAAAATGATGAAGAAAGGGAAGCATAGCTCAGAAACTAAAAGTAAACAGTCTGTGGNTATGATATTGCAGAACATATTCTGAGTGAAGACTAATAGAAGAATGCCATTTATCTCCATGTCTTGATTGTCTATGATTGAATATGAGTTGAGTTGTTAATAAAAGTTTTATGTTATGTTTTGAGATTTGAGTGAGATTAATGTGTGGGTTGAAGACAAGCCTCCTGTAGACTTCAATAACTGACCTGTTGAAGCGGTAAGGGCCCACCGCCCAACAAAGGTCAGCATCTTTGTAGATTAGCATTAGTATTTATTTTCAGTAGTGTAAACATTAAATCAGCTGAAGCTTTAACTCTGTTAGATGATAGCAATACCACTTAGACTAGGATTTCCATTATATAATTGTTTAAAGATCTTTACTTGCTCTGTTTTTTCATATGCTCTGTTTTTATGAATTTGGTTTTTAGACATGAATGTTGGCAGCAGTGGTCAAACATATTTGAAGGAGAACTAGTGAAGTCCACAACAACACATTGTGAACCACAACATACTCAGTATATTGACTATTGAACTACCCATGCTATGTCTTGATGATTGATGTGTGATTTCCCTTTYAGAAGTGTGGATTGCATAGTTAGTTTTCTGGGTCAGATAGCAGAGTTGATCTATCAAACCAACTCCATCTCATACTTGCATGTGCCATAATGGAGTGGATAGCCTCTCTGTGAAAGACAACCAAAGTGCATTACAGTTTGCTATTTTGATTTGTTTCCAGCATGCATAATCTAGTTTAATTCTATACTCATGACATTAGAAATTACCTTTCCTACTGGTGTCTTGTAAGTCTGTTGATTACGAATCCCAGATTGATAATTAATGAGTGAATTATACTAAACATATAAGCAGCACAACACATGTGATATGGTCATCTCGACAAATAAGGAATGCCTCCTCGTCACCGTAGACCGGTCTCAGAAGTAAGTATCCCATCGACATGCCAGTCACCACAACATGATATATCAATGGAATCCACAAAAGAGGTGACTCACTCTCCCCATATGGATAGGTATGTACATAGTCATCTGTCTCCAAGTCATGCCTCTCCTCCTAGGCCTGTATATCCACATGTCCCTTGTGTTCAATCACTACACAAGGCTCCTCTACCACATTCAAAATGCCACTAATATCCTCAAGTGTCGTGTCTAGCATAAGTGACTGAGAAGGTAAGAAATGTGTCATGCTCAATGTTGAAGGAAAATCTCCCTGCGGACAGGTAGATCTCCTCAAAGAGCTAGACTCTTAACTCTAAGACAGAAAGTGCTTATCATGGTCACTGACTTCATTTTAGATCTAGGTGGACTAGTGTGTGAGAAGGAAGGATAAAAGAAGTACCTATTACCGGTGTTTGTCCCTACACGCTCCAAGTTGAGCTCCAATCTTTCGCTCTTCGACAAGCCCTGTAGACAAACAAAGTACAACCACTTCCTACTCTATCAAGATTAGTTCGAAATAGGTCTATCTACTAAAGAGACAAATTCATGTGATATTGAACACGAATTAGAAAGAAACAAGCCAAGCAAATTATATTAATGAGGACAAAACATTGCTTACAGCCGTAGATGGATTGTAGCAGTTTCGTCAAGTCCTCCTTGTCTACCCCTTGCTCAAAAGATCCATGATCTGAATGATGATAGATTCGTTGATTGCTCCCTATGATATCATAGGTATCTTGCTTCCAAAATAACTCTGTTCCAGCACCACTTATTAGATCATAAGTTTGGTGTGATTCTTCCAGTCCAGTCTTCTTTCACGATGAGAAAGATTGCTTATATAGCCTTGGAGAGGCTCCACAACTTGAGATATCCTTGGGGAAGGTGAGGATTTTCCTCCTTCAATTGAGGATCTTCCCTAAGATCATGGCTGGACTAGGGATTCGAGCTCAACTTCCTTCTAAGAATGAAAAGNTATGATATTGCAGAACATATTCTGAGTGAAGACTAATAGAAGAATGCCATTTATCTCCATGTCTTGATTGTCTATGATTGAATATGAGTTGAGTTGTTAATAAAAGTTTTATGTTATGTTTTGAGATTTGAGTGAGATTAATGTGTGGGTTGAAGACAAGCCTCCTGTAGACTTCAATAACTGACCTGTTGAAGCGGTAAGGGCCCACCGCCCAACAAAGGTCAGCATCTTTGTAGATTAGCATTAGTATTTATTTTCAGTAGTGTAAACATTAAATCAGCTGAAGCTTTAACTCTGTTAGATGATAGCAATACCACTTAGACTAGGATTTCCATTATATAATTGTTTAAAGATCTTTACTTGCTCTGTTTTTTCATATGCTCTGTTTTTATGAATTTGGTTTTTAGACATGAATGTTGGCAGCAGTGGTCAAACATATTTGAAGGAGAACTAGTGAAGTCCACAACAACACATTGTGAACCACAACATACTCAGTATATTGACTATTGAACTACCCATTCTATGTCTTGATGATTGATGTGTGATTTCCCTTTCAGAAGTGTGGATTGCATAGTTAGTTTTCTGGGTCAGATAGCAGAGTTGATCTATCAAACCAACTCCATATCATACTTGCATGTGCCATAATGGAGTGGATAGCCTCTCTGTGAAAGACAACCAAAGTGCATTACAGTTTTCTATTTTGATTTGTTTCCATCATGCATAATCTAGTTTAATTCTATACTCATGACATTAGAAATTACCTTTCCTACTGGTGTCTTGTAATTCCGTTGATTATGAATCCCGGATTGATAATTAATGAGTGAATTATACTAAACATATAAGCAGCACAACACATGCGATATGGTCATCTCGAAAAATAAGGAATGCCTCCTCGTCACCGTAGACCGGTCTCAGAAGTAAGTATCCCATCGACATGCCAGTCACCACAACATGATATATCAATGGACTCCACAAAAGAGGTGACTCACTCTCCCCATATGGATAGGTATGTACATAGTCATCTGTCTCCAAGTCATGCCTCTCCTCCTAGGCCTGTATATCCACATGTCCCTTGTGTTCAATCACTACACAAGGCTCCTCTACCACATTCAAAATGCCACTAATATCCTCAAGTGTCGTGTCTAGCATAAGTGACTGAGAAGGTAAGAAATGTGTCATGCTCAATGTTGAAGGAAAATCTCCCTGGGGACAGGTAGATCTCCTCAAAGAGCTAGACTCTTAACTCTAAGACAGAAAGTGCTTTTCATGGTCACTGACTTCCTTTTATATCTAGGTGGACTAGTGTGTGAGAAGGAAGGATAAAAGAAGTACCTATTACCGGTGTTTGTCCCTACACGCTCCAAGTTGAGCTCCAATCTTTCGCTCTTCGACAATCCCTGTAGACAAACAAAGTACGACCACTTCCTACTCTATCAAGATTAGTTCGAAATAGGTCTATCTACTAAAGAGACAAATTCATGTGAGATTGAACACGAATTAGAAAGAAACANGGACTAGGGATTCGAGCTCAACTTCCTTCTAAGAATGAAAAGATCCTTCCCCCATTCATCTCAACAACTCAACTATTGCCTAAAATAGGTAGCGCTCCCTCAAAAGGGCACTCAGGGCGCTATAGCGCTCCCTACTAGACTTTAGGGGAGAACCAACGCTCCTGAGGGTAGGAGTGCTTCTGCAGAAGGGCCAAAGAGATTTATAACACTCCCAGACAGTGTAAGGGGGAGTGCCATCACTCCCAGAAGAGGTATAGGGGAGCGCTCCCCTCCAAAAACAAAGTTTTTGAGGTGCTTTCAAATGGCAAAAGCTTTGTAAGCCTACTGACTCATTTCTCCTTGAATGTTTCATTTTTAACGAGCTTGAAATAGAAAAAGAACTATGCTCAAGGCCTCTGTTTCATTTTTTAACGAGCTTGACAGAGGAAAAGAACTATGCTCAAGGCCTCTGTTTCATTTTTTAATGAGCTTGCCACAGAGAAGAGAAACTATGCTCATGGTTGCTTCTTAATCATGGCTTCCAAGAGGACAATGCTCTGGGAGGGTACCATGTCAAAGGATAAAACATGGTCATGGCCTCCAAGAGATCTTCACTGGATGGAAGATAATCACTTGATAAGGAACACACGTCGAGGGTCGCGATAAGAGTAAGGATATCAGGCTCCAATAATCCTATCGAAGAGATCACCATGTCAACTACCGGATCCAAATCATCGAAAGTTGAGGTCATGGGAGACAACGCCACATAATTTACATGTGGCGGGGGTGATACTGTCTGCATATAGGAACCACTTAGGGAGGTAACCTAGTCAGGGTTGATGAATGAAAGTTGATCAATAGTCACAATTCTTCCATTGTGAGGGAAAGATATCACACGGAAAAGGGTGGATACAAGATCTTTCATAACATAGACATAATCTCGCCCAAGGAGTAAAGAGAAATCCAAGAGGTCTTGGACTACCATGACATCAATAAAGATAGTTTTCCCTCCCAAAGTTATAGGAAACTGAGGAAGGATCCCTAAAGGTTGACTAGTTCTTATGTTAAAAGCTAACAGATTCAATGTAACCGGTGGAAGCTGTGGACAACCCAAAGCGTACCAAGCAACAGAAGAGAAAATACTAACGGATGCACCTTCATCTATCAGTGTTTGAGGAACGTCCCGACCACGAACCTGTACTGTATTCTGGAAAGGAATGTGAGAGGGAAGACGAGGTCTAGTTAGCATTCCCCAATAAAAAAGGATGGCCTCATTACTTGGAGGGGGTTTCGCAGGAGAAGGAGGAATGCCCCCTTGCGCGGTAGAGTCTGTATTAACAAGAAAAACATNGGACTAGGGATTCGAGCTCAACTTCCTTCTAAGAATGAAAAGATCCTTCCCCCATTCATCTCAACAACTCAACTGTTGCCTAAAATAGGTAGCGCTCCCTCAAAAGGGCACTCAGGGTGCTATAGCGCTCCCTACTAGACTTTAGGGGAGCACCAACGCTCCTGAGGGTAGGAGCACTCCTGTAGAAGGGCCAAAGAGATTTATAACACTCCCAGACAGTGTAAGGGGGAGTGCCAACACTCCCATAAGAGGTATAGGGGAGCGCTCCCCTCCAAAAACAAAGTTTTTGAGGTGCTTTCAAATGGAAAAAGCTTTGTAAGCCTACTGACTCATTTCTCCTTGAATGTTTAATTTTTAACGAGCTTGACATAGAAAAAGAACTATGCTCAAGGCCTCTGTTTCATTTTTTAACGAGCTTGACAGAGGAAAAGAACTATGCTCAAGGCCTCTGTTTCATTTTTTAATGAGCTTGCCACAGAGAAGAGAAACTATGCTCGTGGTTGCTTCTTGATCATGGCTTCCAAGAGGACAATGCTTTGGGAGGGTACCATGTCAAAGGATAAAACATGGTCATGGCCTCAAAGAGATCTTCACTGGATGGAAGATAATCACTTGATAAGGAACACACGTCGAGGGTCGCGATAGGAGTAAGGATATCAGGCTCCAATAATCCTATCGAAGAGATCACCATGTCAACTACCGGATCCAAATCATCGAAATTTGAGGTCATGGGAGACAACGCCACATAATTTACATGTGGCGGGGGCGATATTGTCTGCATATAGGAACCACTTAGGGAGGTAACCTAGTCAGGGCTGATGAATGAAAGTTGATCAATAGTCACAATTCTTCCATTGTGAGGGAAATATATCACACGGAAAAGGGTGGATACAAGAGCTTTCATAACATAGACATAATCTCGCCCAAGGAATAAAGAGAAATCCAAGAGGTCTTGGACTACCATGACATCAATAAAGACAGTTTTCCCTCCCAAAGTTATAGGAAACAGAGGAAGGATCCCTAAAGGTTGACTAGTTCTTCTGTTAAAAGCTAACAGATTCAATGTAACCGGTGGAAGCTGTGGACAACCCAAAGCGTACCAAGCAACAGAAGAGAAAATACTAATGGACGCACCTACATCTATCAGCGTTTGCGGAACGTCGCGACCACGAACCCGTACTGTAAACTGGAAAGGAATGTGAGAGGGAAGACGAGGTCTAGTTAGCATTCCCCAATAAAAAAGGATGGCCGCATTACTTGGAGGGGGTTTCGCAGGAGAAGGAGGAATGCCCCCTTGCGCGGTAGAGTCTGTATTAACAAGAAAAACATGGGCAGTATCGGGTTTACTCTCTAGAAGGAGAGTAGGATCGATGGATGATTGGATCGGATCAACCAATGGTGGACTTGGATAGACCACTTTAGCACTCTTCAGAGGAAGAGTGGGATTGACTGAGGAAGGGACTAGATCAGTCACTTTGACGTTCCTCAATGGAGGAATGGGATGGAACGATGGCGAAACTGGATCAACCACTTTGGCACTCTTCAGAGGAAGAGTGGGACTGACCGAGGAAGGGACTGGATCAGTCACTTTGACATTCCGTAATGGAGGAATGGGATCGAACGATGGTGAAACTGGATAGACCACTTGAGTTTCATTCTCTAAGGGAAGAATGGGGTTGACGGGTGGAAACGGATCGACCGCTTTGGTGTCACTCTCTAACGGGAGAGTGGGATCGACCGAGGATGAAAATATATCGACCACTTTGGTGTCACTCTCTTGATGAAGAGCGGGGCTGATCGATGACGAAACTGGATCAACTACTTGGGTTCGTGGCTCAATCGAGGAGGAAACTAGATTGACCACCTGATCAACTAAACTGACCGGGTATGGAACTGGATTGACCAGTCCATCAAATAATGATGGGTTGGGGGAAAGCTTATGATAACATTTTGGAAGTTGAAATTTTTCCAAAAGAGAAGAAGCCTCGTCCATACAAGGGAAAAGGTGAGAGTAATGATCAGCTTTACATAACATGCAAGGGAACTTGACAATTTTCTTCTTCTTACAAACCTGAACATCACTATTTGACGGGGTATCATTGACATGACTGACAGAGGCTGATGACATGGAGTACCACATTTCTAAGACTTGGGTAAGAATAGGGGAAATCCCTTAGAAAGTGGTCACCCTTACAAAGGCTGCAAGGGAATTTGGGTTTTGGATTCTTCATTTTAATCTTGTTGACCTCATCAACACTTCCAATACTATTAACAATAATTGGTTGCTTAGAGCCAACATCAGATGTTGTTGGGGTCTTTGTCCTTTTTGGGTTCTTCTTATTCTTCTCTTTCCGTTTCTTCTTCTTCTGATCAACCTGGCTACTTGCTTTAGATATTTCACTAGGCGAAGAAGGAGAAATGGAAGGAGACTTGATGGGTGAAGAAGGCAAAAATTCGACATGAGGTTGATGTGTGGGTGGTGTATTGAAATCCAAAGTATTAGGTGCAACTAAAACATTGGGAGGATTCGGGATCATCGGAGTGGGGAACAACCAAACTGATAAACCAATAGTGAGTCCTGGAAGACTCAGTGTGGAAACATATGGAGGACCAAAGTTTCCAAAGGAAGGAAAAGTATAAGGTTCCCCAGGAGAAGGGGTTCTTCCATTGGTACTCCTAGGATTCGATGCCATTAACACTGACTCGACCTAAGGTCCACTAAGTAAAACAAACAACACATGCTACGAATCTAAGAAGCAACCAATCAAAAAAACCTTCCTACAATGAAACCACTAGTTGGTGATGAAATCCAACGTCGCGAGATCAAAATAGGAAGGGGCGGGGATAGAGCAGGTGGATCAGTTATGTTGGTGACCTTCTTAACAGACTTATGCCTTGGTTCAATATTCCATGCAGTAATTGTGGATTTACCCTCCAAGGAGCCCGAGTGAGTTTGACCAACGTCTGTTCCAGGTATAGTGAGACTTCCCTTCACTGTCACCTTGTGTAAGACCCTAAATATTATGGCCACTAAGGTTACCAATTCACAGTCAGCCCCTGGGTGGGTACAATCGACAGTCCAGTCAGAACATATGTGCAGGATAACAAGTATGAAATCAACTTGAAAGGCTCCCACACATAATCAAGGGTATACCTTCCAGTGACCCCCAATATACGATCCGACCACTACAAACAGTTGAACCATGGAGGGATAATCTCTGTAACTCACACAAATGCAAACTCGTGCATAACCCCTGTGTGAGAGGGGGATCCTAGCAAGCCAATACGACAATTGGATTTGACTCTCCCTACCGCAAGATACTAAGTTTGTTTGATAGATTTGAAAAAATTATTCTTTCAACCTATTCCAAAGCCCTACACCTTAAACTAATGTAGGTTTGCTAACAAAGATGTAAAAAGTATGATAAATTTTAGTTAAGCATTGATTTTAATGGATGTTGTTTACTCAGAGGGTGTACGAAAGTGAAACTGATGGAATGATGACTCAATTCCCAAAAATATGCATGAAATATGAGAAGCAATCATTTCCTTTCAATGAATACCTATTTAAGGGAAAGAGGAAGAGTCGTTTTCACTATCAAACACTTGATAAGGAATGCCCTCAATCAATTTTGTTCTCAATCAAATCCAATATGATGCTACAACATTTCATAAATGGAAACTAATATACAAAATAATCATTAAGATGTACTTTTGTCGTTTTCATGCGAATGATGATCAATTCAATGAAAAACTTGTCCTGCCAACTACCCTTTCAGATCAAGGAGATTCAGACAAGAAAACATAGATTTCACACAAACAACACACCCTTTTGCAATCAAACAAGAGAAAGAAAACCAAAAACACAAAAGGAAGGAGAAAGAGATTGGATCAGATGACCTCAAAGAAACAAATGAGAAGAGTTACAGACTTCAAATGTCCTTCACTAGAGTTCCCGCTCAGTCGGATAGGAGAGAAGAAAGCAGGGGATCGATTTCAAGCTTTCAACAACAAAAACTCAAAAATAACCAAGAAGGGCATAAAATATGAACAACAAGGTGTTTACTTCTCAGGAGGAATCATGTCAAAGGTCAAAGGAAGAATCATTGAGTCTCAAAGCAGCTCAACAAGTGAAAAAACAGGGTTTGGACCTCCAAAAATTGCAATTTTGGATGAGATTTTGGGCAAAAAAAGGTTGACGCTCTGGTATAAGGGCCACCAGAGCGTTATAAAGCTCTTTCTAACACTTCCAGGGAGTGTTGGCGCTCTTCTAACATGGGCAGGGGGGCGCTAGGCTAAAAAAACTCATAAAAATGTCCAAAAACCTAAAATTTTGATCAAATTTTGACAGGCAAGCTGAGTGTGATGGGGTAAAGAGTCAATCAACAAGTGCAATCAGATATGAAGGGGTGAACAAGGTCTGAAAACAAAAAAGGGTAAGACAAGGTCTTATGAGGAAAAATCAAAACCAACAGTTTCGATTCGATTCCCCAGTGGAGTCGCTAGTTTTTGTTGAAGGAAAATCTCCCTGCGGACAGGTAGATCTCCTCAAAGAGATAGACTCTTAACTCTGAGACAGAAAGTGATTATCATGGTCACTGACTTCCTTTTAGATCTAGGTGGACTAGTGTGTGAGAAGGAAGGATAAAAGAAGTACCTATTACTGGTGTTTGTCCCTGGACGCTCCGAGTTGAGCTCCAATCTTTCGCTCTTCGACAAGCCCTGTAGACAAACAAAGTACGAACACTTCCTACTCTATCAAGATTAGTCCGAAATAGATCTATATACTAAAGAGAAAAATTCATGTGAGATTGAACACGAATTAGAAAGAAACATGCCAAACAAATTATATTAATGAGGACAAAACATTGCTTACAACCATAGATTGATTGCAACAGTTTCGTCAAGTCCTCCTTGTCTACCCCTTGCTCAAAAGATCCACGATCTGAATGATGATAGCTTCGTTGATTGCTCCCTATGAGATCATAGGTCTCTTGCTTCCAAAATATCTCTGTTCCAACACCACTTATAAGATCATAAGTTTGGTGTGATTCTTCCGGTCCAATCCTATTTCACCATGAGAAAGCTTGCTTATATAGCTGTTATCACTGAAATTTCGTCCGCACATGGCGACAAGAACTCAGCATCGTCAAACATTAATGAAGTCATTCATGGCACTGAATTAATTTCACAGCATTCCAAAAAGGTAAAAAACTATACAAAGTAGTAAAAATTGAAGAGCGCTTTACAACAGTTGGGTGCGCGCGCACATGCGCGGAACAAGAACGTACCATGCGTGCATACGCGCACGATGCGCGACTGTTGGCGCAAAAACCTGCGCACCTGCTAAACGACGCATTTATTGAATTGGTCGGCCTCCCAACTACTTATGGATCAGCTCCCAAGCCGATTTGACCCTCAAATCTGATCTGAATCTGCATGGTAGGCTGGTCAAAGACCTAATAAAGCCCTAAAGAGCCTCTTTTCACACTACAAAGGAGTTACATAATCACCCAATGCAATGCTATAAAAAGCCATAAAGAAACCTCATTTTCTCAAGGAATTTCATGTAATGTTATGCTGCCTAGATTGTTTTAAGGACTCAATCCTTGACAAGACCACTTTGGCACCATTTCATTGAGCAATCCACCTCTCCATTGAGTGGGTTTGCAAAGGAGTTCTTTCATCATCATTTTTATTTTTCTTGTTGTAAGGAGAGCAAGTTTGTGAGGGTCCAAGAGCCTTCCTTTGGAGGAAGAAGGGACTCATAGTCCCCTTTCTTCATTTTGCTTTGATTTCATCAATAGATCAGCCTAAACACATTGGTGATATTGGTATTTTTGTGTTTGTTATCTCTATATCCATATGCTTATGATTTTAGTTTGTATTAGTTTAATTCTTGCTTATAGTTTTGTTTCTTTCTTTTTCTAACTCTTTCCTCTACAGCTGTCATGCTCAGCAAGACCCAAATAGGCATATAAGCACCTCTTATTTGCTCACCAAGGTGACGAAAAGGGTGCAAACAGATTGGTGACCATACTGGGGACAAGGTATCAATTCCTATCTCATTTGGGTTTATTTTTCTCTTCTTTTAGTTTGTTTAACTTGCAGGTGCACAAACTGGCCTCTGTCGACCTACTAACCAGGGAATTCAAGGGAGAATTGAGAGAAATCCATCCGGATTTTTCTCTCTCGGCCGTTTGTCATAGGTGCGTGGGTATTCTACTCCACAGACGTGCATCGGGCGTGCATGCGCATAAAACACAACCTTTCTCTGTGCACATGCGCTTTCTGTCTCAACTCTGTGCGTGTGCCTGCGCTCTGTGCGCCTCTGTCTGCACTAGAGGCTGCACATTTTAGTAAAATTTCTCATTGTAAGTTGTTGGGATGTGGGGAAGGTCTTTTCCCTTCTTAAGAATGATGTTATGCATGCTCTAAATACTGCACCACACTTAGTCCCCTCACCATATAAAGGGGTTAATCTAACATACATAGGCACTTAGGAGGATAAACATCAATTTCCCTTCTTTGCTTTTTGCCACGTGGATGGCTTGTTTTGACTAATAATCTAAGTTGGAAAATCATATCTAATCACATCTAACTCACATTTGGGACTAGAAGTTGGAGTCACAATCGTTGAGTATGCTCTTCTCTTGCGCCTCCAAGCGATCTTGAGAATCAGAAAAAGATTGTG
>JZKD02S1686751.1:105741-136635 GCA_000966675.3 Picea glauca
CTCTAGCAGACAGAGAAAGGGAAAAAATTCAAAGTTCCCAAAACTCAATGAAAATGGTATGATCATGAAGAGCATGTCAAAATATTTCTAACAATGCAAACAACTAATTAAACAGAGTTACGGTTTGAAAGATATCCACGGTCAAAGTTGTGGTCAAATAGGGTCAGTCAACAGGGGACACATCATCATCCGTACTACTGACATCAACAACTAACATGGCAGGGTGACATCATCGTATGGGATGTTGATGTCATCATGCCACATGGAAGCACCAGAGGCTACCATGTGTCACCCACCAATGGACTTTTCAGGGATCCATGTGGACCAATAGAAAAGTGCCACATGGCACCCCCAGGCGACGCCACGTGGCACCACCTAGGAAGCACCACGTGTCAGTACAGAGTGACTGGGTAGAAACATCAACACACAAGTGTACCTATCAGTGGGTACCACGTAGCCCAATCATCGGGCAACACATGGCATCCCGGAAATGTCCAATGTTGGCCCGTGAACGAATTTTGTTTTAAAAATATATGGCGGGTCTGCCAAATCTGGCGGACCACGCCAATATTATCAGCTAGTAGAAGTATCGATAAGCATGTACATTATAGTTAGCGGATCATTCTAATGGATATATATATATATATACAAACCAATGTCCAAAATGAAGTCTGGTGGGTTCGATCCTGGTACCTCCGCCTTACCCAACGCCTTTACAACTCCGCCATAACCAATGCGCCATCGGTGCTATTTGTTATATATGCTCGGTTTTATTATTTAAAAATAATAATCCGCCTAGAGTCGGGGGAGGCAAAACCATACCGTACGACTACGAGTATGGATTATGAGGCAGAGACTGTCATAATTGCAGGTTGCAGAGGGCACGCAAACCGAGATAGAATTCCTCCTGTGTCAGGGAGTGCCAGAGTCGGATCAGTACGTGGAGACAATCATTTTTGGGTAATTCGATGCCACAAATCCAGTGGTGATGTATGTTTTCTGATCTGAGCATTATTTCTGCAGCTTGATTTTAGAATGAGTCATGTATTTGCCAAATTATTTTGTTGAGTTAATGAAAGAGCCTACCCATTTGAGAGCAGGACCCAAAGACATAGTCCACTAGGGACGAACTCCATTATCAAGTTTTTTTGTTCATATTTGATGCTTATGTCTCTTCATTTTTAATTTTTCCCTTCTTTAATGGTGCACTTTAATTTATGCTCATTTAATACAATTCTTTATAAGTCGCGATGAAAAGATCACGGATAAATCCAACTGTCCATTAGATGCACAGGAGTCAATGGCCTTCTCTAATGAGGCATCAAAGACCTCAACCTCATACACATCCTCATCATCATTTTTGTAGTGCACCTCAATGTAATGCACTCTCCCTTTACCCCCACATCTGTGATTTGGCTCCCAAGGATCTTTGCAACTGTAGCAAATTTCCTTGCTCCTAATGGTTGTAGGCTCAATCTGTTCTCCCTTCAATCCACTAGATGGTGGTGATATATCCACTTTCCTGACTTTTTTGGGTCTATTTTCCTCTACTTTTATTCTCCAATAATTGACTTCTGCAATCTTTTTGGCCCATACTGCAATATTGTCTTTACTCCACCTAGGATTTTTAATGAATACAAATTGTTGGAATGTTACCTGAGCCCTAAATGTCTCACTAAGATCTTGATATTCCACATCAAAATATATAATATCTTTTGCAATAGACATTTTTCCTTCATGAAGACCCTCGGGCTGGGAGGAATATTCACTCTTATACCACTGTAATATTCCCAACCAAATCTGACATAAAAATCAGATCTAACTAGTTGAGAACTTCGTCAAACACTTTGTGTGTTTGATCAAAGTTCTTGGGCAAATCGACTCTCTTGTTTTCCCAACTCTCAAGGAATATTACTAATGTGTTTAGAAGATCAATGGGATGAGTTCCAACCTCCTTATAACCCCCAAAGTGTCTGTTGTTATGATGATTTTCTTGTTGTTATGTATATGACAATTTTCTCATTGAGGCATTATGTCAAACATATTGCATGCATAGTTGTAGCTTGCATTTCCATCCATGTTTTTGAGTTTAATTTGGTATAAAACAACATGAATTCATATGAAACATAGACTAGAATAAACATAAGAGTAAATTCAAGAAATACACAACAAAAGCACAAATACCTCCACACAATCCTTGCTTGTTTATTTATTATTAATGGCTATCCAATGGTAGTAATTTCCAGATCTGATATAAGTAATACAACAACCACTTTATTGGCCTATAATGGCTCCAAAAGTCAAGGAAATAGTGTCAATGATCCTCCTTTTCGATCCCCTAATGATGGATTCCGAAAAGAGATGCTATATCATGCAAAGTCCAAAAATTCCATACCCAGAAATGTGCCCTCCTTGTTGCTTACGCTCTGCTGAAATATGCACAGTAAATCTGATGTAAAATATTCATGAAATGGCTGCAACTTGTAGATATGATGATGGATAACTCATATGTGAATATCTCTTGGTTGTAGATGAAAACTCTGCTCACAAATCACTAGATCTCAAACCCCCAATACGCCCTCCTTCATGAAATTTGTCCATCTATGAAAATAAATAAATATGGAGGTTGGAAACCCCCCACAGTTCCAAGGAAAGTCGCCCTTAGTGAGCCAAATACAACCCCAATCAGATCTCCTCAAAATCTCCCTCCAAAAATCCAAATCAAACTATCCTTGACTGAACAGTGTGCCCTCTCTACAGAAAACCCTCAACATATTCGCCTCTCTTCACCAAAGATGCACCAACTAGAACTGAACTGGAATAGAATGAAGAGGGTGGAATATTTCACCACCTTGGACAAGCTTGGATCAAGAATGGGAGAATATTTCACTCCCTTGCTGATCTCTAGGGTTTATTTACTCAAAACCCTCAAGTATCTTGATCTCTCTAGCCAAGAGGCCAAACATCAAAATATCAATCAAAATAATGAGAGAATAGAAGCCCCTATCTCTCTTTTATACCTCCTTTCACCTTTTTCCATTCAAGTGACTTTCAATTCATCTTTTAATATTTCTTCATAAATCACTTTATTAATTTAATTACCCTTTTTACTCCAAAAAGTGATTAATTCACCCTTATAACTTCTTCTACCACTGGAAGTCAATTTCAATCTTTATATCATGTAGATATTTTCATCTCGATTCCAATGAGATATTACACTAAGGTATTTCTCCAATAAACAAGCTCCAAATAGCACCTTTAGTGTAATTAATTAAAAAATGCTCAATAATAACACAAAATTATAGAAATCGCCATATGCAATGAAACCAAGGAAAAGTTGTGTGGAATGGATCATGATGATGAAATATGATGAATAATGTGAGTCAAGCCCCATACAACTCCTCAAAATTGTCTGAGCTCACTATCACTCCCAATTGGCTACTCTGGCGAGACTCCCAAACTGGGTTCTTCTAACTCCTCTTGCAGAAATTTAAGAACAGGTAAACCCAATTGAGTTGGGAAAACAACCTCTATTCCATACACCATTTGGAAAGGGGAAGCTCCAATATATTTCTTAGTACTGATCTGATCATCCCATAGGAAAAATTTTAATTTGGAATCCCATGACCTTTTGTTTTTTGTAAGTAATTTTTTAATAATCAGTATGAGGCTTTTAATGGATGATTCTACTAACCCATTTACTTAGGGATAACAAGGAGTAGAATGGACCAACTTGATGTTATATTTATTGCAAAATTCAACCATTGAATTTGATTTGAAATCTTGAGCATTGTCAATAACCAACTTCTTAGGACGACCAAATCTAGAAAAAATATGCCCTTCAAGAAAATTCATGATTACCTTATCTGTTGCATTTCGGGTTGGGATTTCTTCAATCCACTTGGTAAAGTAATCTTTGGCTGTGAGTATCCATTTGTGTTGTCCAKAATATGAAGGATGAATTTCTCTAATKAAKTCTATGTTGGTTGTGGAGCYTGATTATGTTCCTGATTCAGAGGTCCTTGCTTTCAGCCATGTTTATACCCCATGAAGACTTTACACCCCAGAAGTATGTACAMTMTTCCATGCAGGGGAGTGCAGAGGGGGGGTACCCCCTCTGCGAGGTCCAGGGGGCCTATCCCCCCGGCTGGAAGGTTYGAGAGCGAAKCCCCCGAAGGAAAAATTGCCTTGTAAATGTATATTGTAATTTCATTGTAAATCTGGACCGTTCATTATAAGGTCGCCTATCTAACGATAGAAATTATGTTAGGGATTTTTTCCCTAGAAGGCAACCCTCTGTTATGAGGGAAATGTATTGCGGCTATGCATTATGGCAAGTATTGTATTCTGAGAAAGGAGACTGTGAGAGAAAGAAGAGGAAGTTACAGTGGGTTTTGTTGTAGGTTGTATCCCTTCATTTTGCTAGATAATAATAAAGGAAGGACCTAGAAATTTCTCTGGTGGACGTAGTCCACACTGGGTGAACCACGTAAATCTTTGTCTCTCTTGTATTGTGTATATTCTGTGTTTTGTTTCCGCATTTGTTTTATTTTATTGCTTCGCGGTCCTGTTTTTCTAACAGTATAGGCCCCACTATTGAAAAGGTGCATGAACAATGATTGGTTTTAAAGGTAAAGACATAAGTTTATGTTTTCCTGCAAACTTTTTACATGGTTCACATGCCCTTTCCTGAGAAAACATATCAGATAACAATATAGGCCAATAGTAACCTGCTCTTAAAATTTTGAAAGAAATGACTTTCCAATGGTGATGCCCCCCACAAATTCCATGGTGTAAATCACATTAAATCTGTTTTGCTTCCTCTTCATCAACACACCTCAACATAATTCCTTTAGGATGTTTCCAAAACATGATTTGATCAATAATGCAATATTTCATTGATTTCAATTTAAGTGATCTGAACTTGGATTTATCTAAATCAGGGGGAGACTAAATATTTAGAAGAAAAAAAATACTATCTTTATACCGTGGTGAGGAAGAATATCTGTTGCTTACCTGTGAGCTAGTTTCCTCAACCTGAAATGATGAATTCTATGATTTTTTGGAGAAATGATATAATCCAATTGCTTTACAATTTGACTCTGTCATCAATTTATCAAGGCCTTGTCCTTTTATTAACTGAGTGGGATTTATGGTCAAATTGTATTCCAGTATTTTAGTTATCCATTTCCCCTCTTTCCTTCACAATCAGGCCGGACTAAAATTTATTTAACTGCACTACTTGGAACATATGCAGTGATCTCAGATTGTAGAACATACACCCTGAAAGATTTTAAATCCTTCACCAAAGCATATGCTTGTTTTTCCATAATATCATATCTTAGTTTAGAATCCTTGAGAGTCTTGCTGAAGAAAGAGATAGGTTGTCCATAACCCTGATCATTTATTTGTAAGAGAACAATAGCTATAGTGTCTTCAAAGGAAAATGAAAAAATCAAAAACTCCTTAGAGTAGATAGGGATGATGAAGGCAGGTGCCTTGATTAAAGTCTGTTTAATTGTTTCAAATGATTCCTTTTCTTCTGGTATCCATTTTATTTATGCATCTTTCTTCAACATATAAGTAATATACTTGATGATTTCTGCAAAATTTGGTATAAATCTTCTTAAGAAATTGATTTTACCTATGAAAGATTCAATAGACTTCTTATTCCTTGGAATGTCTATCTGTTGAATGGCCTTTACCCTTTCAGGATCTATCTTGATTCCTTCTAGTGAAACAATATGTCAGAAAAGTTTTTCTTCTTCCATGGCAAAATGAGATTTTTTAGGATTTAATGATATACCATACCTCCTTCTTTTTTCAAATTTCTTCTTCAAATGCTGCAAGTGTTCATCATCAGAGGCTGAGAACACAGTAATATCATCAAGATAAATAACCATAAATCTGTCTTTCTCACCAACAAATGCAATATCCAGATCTCTCTGAAATGTTTCTCCTGCATTCATTAATCCAAAAGGCATCTTTTCATACATGAAAGTGCTCAGGGAGTGGTGAAATTTGTCTTCTTCTTACCTTCTTCCATCATTGATATCTTATTATACCTTGAATACCCATCAAGCATAGAAATTTTCTTTGCCACTACTACTCTTTGTAGAATATGATCCATTTTAGGTAATGGATAATTGTCCTTTAGAGAACATTTGTTTAGATTTATGAAGTCTACACAAAGCCTTATCTCTCCATTCTTTTTCCTGTCAAGTACTAAATCGGCTATCCATTCTGAGTATCTCAATGGTACTATAATTTTAGCATCCAACAACCTTTTCAGTTCTTTTTCAATTATAGGTAGCAATAATGGATTGAATTGTCTAGATTTCTTCTTAAAAGGTTTGGATCCAGGATTTAAAGGAATCTTGTTCTGCATAATCTCTATATAGAAAATCTTAAGGTCTTCATAATACCAGGCAAAAACATCTGAAAACTATTTCATCAAATTGACATATCTATCTCTCTGTTTTTCTGGCAATTTTTTGGATAATTTCACCATTCTGGGATTTGAATCTGGACTGATATCACAATCTACCACTTCAGCCTCCTATGTTTGAGTAATAGACTTTTTTGAAACATCATTATGGTAAAATAATCTCTCAAGTGGAACCAGGCCCTTTGGAAAATGATTTGTTTTTAACTCAATAATTTTATGACCAACAATACTGCCTTGAAGGATATTTGCAGCATGAACTTCCACATCATCATTTTCATTATCCTAATCTATTGAGATGTTAGAAAACTCATCAATGGTCTCCAAAAACCTTTTAATTTCCTGATCATCTTTAAAAACTTGCCATTTTTTTATGTTATCTGGTATAGATGGTCTGTGTCTTACCTCAATCTCAAATCTTAAATTGGGAAAAATTGGAGTTCTAAAATTACTAGTTGCAAGTGCTAAAGAGTCTGCCTGCTCATTCAAATTTATGTGTAAAAAAGTGATGTTGAAGGCCAAAAATAAATTATCAAAAAATTCCCACACTTCATTTCTATACTGCTTTAACCTTTGTTGTTTGGTTTGCTATTTTTTTTTTATTTGATGGATGATAAGATCTGAATCTCCAAAAACATAAATTTTATCTATGCCCATATTTTTAGCAGCTTGCAATCCTATTAGAAGAGATTCATATTCACTGATATTGTTGGTTGTATCAAATTGCAGTTTGTATGATAGAGGAATACCTTCTTTGGTAGGAGAAATACAAACAATCCCAACCCCAGAGCCTTCTTTGGAACAAGCCCCATCAAAGAACATTTTCTAGACTAGGTTTTCTGCATTTTCTTCAATTCTAGGTATGATTTTCCGCCTCCTACTTTATTAGCCCATGATCTTGATAGAAACATCCCAAATTTAGGAGGCATGTCAACCACAATAACATCCACCACCACACTTTTCATAGGTAACTGAGATAAAGTAACAACCATGTCTTTAATGACTCACATACATTTAACTTTTCTGGAGTCAAAGAATATAGGTCTAGATAGGGCTTAGTGATGTCTAAACCTAATTCATCCATTACCACCTTTGGCATGACATTGTGTGAAGCTCCTGAATCCATTAAACAATTATGCAATATTTTTTCATGAATGTTCAGAGATATGTAGAAAGGAGGAGAAGCATCATACCTATCTTCAATATGAGGTCCAATGGTTATGGAAGGGTTTTCATCTTAAAGATTTATGGTATCTAAAAAAGTAACATGAGCAAGAGGTTGCAATGTTTGAGAACATAATTTCTAAAAGGATCAGTTTTCATCAATTCTACGAGAGGTATGGGATTTTTATTTTATTAATTTCATTTTCCAAACTGAAAGAAGAAGCATGCTTCTCAATTTACTTCATCTCTGTAGTGATAACCTTGACATGTTTCTTTTGTTGTTGATCAGTTTTAATCCCTGAACCTTCTCTAGTGACCCCTAATTTAACTGGAGCATTAGTCTTTTTGGTTTGAACAGGTATATCCACCTTTGATGTATTTGATCTAGACCTAAGATCACAATTTTTATTTTTAGGTTCTTTCTGGATAATTTCTTTAGCATCCTCTTCCTCAAACTGATTTAGTATAAGAGCATCCTCTTCCTCAAACTGATTTAGTATAAGAGCATCCTCTTCCTCAAACTGATTTAGTATAAGAGAATCCTCATAATCTTGTTGTGTCAAATGAGTGGGAGGTAATTATGTATCATTTAAATGAACTGTAGAATCTTCCTCAGTGTCACCAATTTATTCAACTTCTTCCACTGCATTATTTTGAAAAGGAGGAAAAACTTTATGATCTTCTTGATTTCTCCTTTCTCTGGGAAAAAATTGAGGAACATTGTTAGGCCTTCAGAATTGGTTGGGATTTATGTATCCTCCTTCCCGTGTAGGCCTCCTAGGTTGTTTTGTTTCCATCTTTAGCCTGGCCATTTCAGATGTCAAGGTTTTCAACATTTTGGCCATTTCATCCATATTAGAATCAAATGTTGTATGAGAAGAAGAAGGGAGTTCTTCTCTCTATTTTTTCCTGTCTTTGTCACCCCTAGACTTCAATTTCTCTCCTTCCAGTATATTAGATTCTACTTCAATGGATGTTTCCTGCATCAAAATCAGAGTAGCAGACCTTCTTTCTCTCAACAAAAGAGAAAAAATCAGCATGAAAGGCATTGACAAAAGTAATTTTGGTTGATGTTTCTATGGTTTTGATTTCATCTGGACTTTTACTATACATTTTATTAAATCTTTTGGTAAAATCAGATATAGATTCTCCTTGTTTTCTTTTCAAAGCACCAAACTCAGTGATATAATACAAGTAGTCTTTCTTATCTCCCCAATGTCTCAAAAAGGTATCATATAACAATTGAATTAGGAGGTAGGATTATAAACCATTTCCTTGCCTCTTCATCTAAACTCTGCACAAAAAGTCTCATCCAAACATCTGCATGCTCCACATTAAAATTGTCTGCAAAACTGTAGAAAGAGTTTAAGTGTTCTTCAACAGTGACTTCCCCCTTTCCATTGAATCTTGGCAAATGCTTCATATAATGATTAGGTGGGAAGGCATATAGGACTTGTGGTAAATTTAATGGTGCATATCTAGCTGCAACAATTGCATCCATCCTATTCACAACCATATTTATCACAATGTGTGCTTGAACTGCAGGAACAAGCAGAAATGGTGATGTAGAAAGAGAAACCGTTCCTTGGGTGGAACAATTTAGTTGAGCTGATATAAGTTTTTTTATCTTCAACTAATGAAATCAAACGTTTCTTTTCTGAACCAGAGTAGGTTGAAGGTTCCAGAAACAAAATATTTTCAAAGGAATAATAATGTGGTTTAACCTCTTCAGAAGAACTGGATTGGGGTGATGATGAGAGTGTATGTGGTTCAATTTTAATATCTTTGGGAAAATCTTTCAAAGCTTCAGCTATAGATAAGGTAATTGTTTGTTCTTCTTCAATGAGCTCAATAAATAATTTCCATTGGTCTAAATTTAATTATGAGATAGTTGAAGGAAAGGATACAACTGAAGGTTCAACAATAGGATTTGTTTCACTTTCAAGAACAATTTCTTCAATTGGAAGGATATTAACAGTTTCAGAAGACTGTCCTTGAGTACTTGTAGAATAAATTTTTTCTTTTGAAAAAGAGGAGTGTCCAGAAGTATTTTTAGATTTTCTCAATAACTTTTCAAGATCAGACACTGTTGAAACATGCTTAGGATCTGGGTTTTTTCTGGTCACTTGTTTCTTTGTGGATGATGATGAAGTTGGAGGAGTTTTAAGTCATTTACCTTCTATTTTAGGAGGCAGGATTACTACAGAGGAGTCTCCAGGTGAAAAATACACAGTCTCATGTAAATGTCCAAATTCTTGTCCACCATCAAGATTTAGATCTGATCTTTGTCGTTCTCCCAGGGAAAATATATGCATTCCTTCGTCCCCGACAATGATACCAAAAAATGTTAGTCACTAAAGTTGCACTTGAGTGTGAGAGGGCAAGATAGGGCATCATCAAGTTATTGCAATGCTATTTTTATAAAGGGTTTTCTGAATAGGTTTTATAAAATGGTTGAAAGCTGGCTCAAGGATTCAATAAAATATATAGCTCAATGTAAAGGAAAATAAACATCCCACTGGCTTAGTAAATGATAGGCACTTTAATAGATCATATGGTAGGGTAAATAAAGAAAGGAAGATATATGAGTATCCAATTTGTCAACTCACAGATGGATTTATCATTCCAAAATATCATTCAAGAAATAAGAACATGGTACTTGAAAACAATCTTAATTATGAAAAAAAACAGTAAAATTTTCACCGTGTCACTCACAATCAAGAAATCATATGCTTTGCAACAAAATAAGTGCATTCAAGTAAGAAAAGAAATAGATAATAATACGAAAAGAAGATATGACCATCCAAATTCATTTTCTATTTAGTGCCAATATGAAAATATTGTCTTTGTCTTTCAATGGAGTCTTTACAAAAATAACCCTTGAATTCCAAACTGATCGACCCTCATACAGTCTTTTCAATGAATTTTTAAAGCACACAAATTACTCTTGTAGATCCTATTTTTTAGTTTACAGTTTTACAATAGGATCATATCAATTGATTGTTTCTTAGGAGATAAAATCTCATACGAGCACTTCTAATGCCTATAGTGTAGTAGGCTCAACAACCAATCTGAATATATATTAGGTGATAGCTTGATAAAGCTTTCCAAAACCCACAAAAAGAGAAATACTAACTTGTTGAGTTGGTTCATCTGAGATACCAAAAATTTCCATTTGAACGAAGTACTAATAACAAAAATTCTCATCTTTACTATCTTGGTAAAATCATTGAATAATCAAAACTGAGGCATATTTTCCTTGGATTTTCATGGTATGATAACTACAGAAGCTCGGGTGTCCCTCTGTTTGAGCTTATTTGTTAGCACCACATTATGCCAATATAACCTTATATTGGATTCTCTCACCTCCTATAGCAAGGCCTTCTGCTCTTTCCTCTTCCTTTTGAAATCTTGTATCTTTTCCTATTGTTTAGCATTCCATTGCTCAACAAAGGACTTTTCTTTCTTCAATTTCTTAATAATACCTTGCAACTCTTTTACTCTGTCCTTTTCTTTCCTTGCTTCCACCTTGAATTCTAGATATTCTTCTACCAAGGCAGGTAATTTCAAATCTATGGAATCTTGGGGTTTCCTTAGTTTAATTTCATACTTTGAGGATAACCCGGTGCTAAGATACTCTTCTTCAGTGCTTTCTGAGTCTTTGGTTTCTGGAAGATCTTGCAACTGGTATATTTATGGAAAAAGATCATTTTTCTCATCACAAATTGCATCTTTGCCTTTGAATGTAGATTTAGTGATTGAAGTTGACTTTGTAGTTGCCCTGGTTAGAGGTCTCCTTAAATACTGTGCAATCTGTTTTTTCCTTTTCATGTTTTTTTCTCTGTTCTTCAGATTCCTCCTCTGACCTGTGTGAAGAAGATGCCAAGGCATGTTTTTTGATCTCTTTCTTAGTATCTTCAGAATTGTCTTCTATGATAATAAGGTTTTCCTTCTTGATAGAAGGATGAAACATAGCCTTTTTCAGCCCGAATTTGTTTGCATCCCTGGTAGAATTTCTTCTAGGGTATTTAGATACATGTGTCTTCTTCTTACTCTATTTTTTACCTTTTGCGGTATTTTTTCCTGTAGGTTGTTTCTTCTGTTTCGCTAGACTTTGAATCGGGCTTTTGGTGTAATCTTTAGGTTGATCAGGTTCCTTTTTAATATCTGGATCAAAATGGATATCAATCTCTTCATCAATTTTAAGTTTCTTACCTCAACTTGTAGTGCCTTTCTCATTAAGTTTACCCATAGGAAAATCACCAATGGTTTGTTGTGTTTGTAACTTTCTCTTGCCAACACGAGTTATCCTGGCTGCAGGGGATTTTTCTTTCATCAAAGCCTCAGTGGCTTGAGAGGTCTTTTTACCTTTTCTAGGTTTCTTCTCCTTGACAGTTTTAGACTTTGTTTCCCGTGGATTAGGTTTTAATGACTAAATTAACCAGTCCCAAGACCTCTGAACTTCATTTAAGGAAAATAATACCAACGTTTTGATCAACCCTTGATGAAAAAGACTGTTCTTTGTTGTTGTGGGATGTGACTGAATCCTCTTAGACATCTTAGATAAGATTTTTGATAAGAAATAAGGTAGTTTAAGAGGGTAGTCACCATTCACAAGAATTAACACTCTAATATATTAAATATGAACCAGAGAAAATATGCCCTCACATGTAATGTACCTGTGAATGATCAACATAGCAATATTCCATTCTTTCCTCACCCAACTGTGTGGAATGCCTTGGCTCCAATTGGGGTTTTTCTTTTATAGAATTAATAACTGGTTTACAAACTCCATAACTAAGTTTTATTTCTTCCACCATATTTCCCCATATACTGGTAATTTGCAAGCTTTAGCTATGGAATGCTCTGTCACGTGCATGAGGAGTTTACCAACCACAGATTAGAACCCATCAAAACTCTTTGCAAATGTCATAGAAATATGCTTGTCATGACCTTGAAACGTCAAGAAGAAGTCGAGCCAGCATGCGTCTTTAAACTTCTGTGCCATCTGAGGAAAGGCTTTAAGCAATTCTGTCCCTTCTGGTTCCAACCTGGTTATCTGACCACTCTTTTTGGGTTCCATGACATAGATACAATCTTGCAAAGAATTTCTGAGAATGTCAAGGGTTTGATCACCAACTTTCAAGGGTTGTTGAAGTCTTAGAGTTATCTGTTTACCTGCAAAGCATGTGTAGAATGATAGACATACTAAAAATAGGTAGATTATGATTTCATTCATATGGAATAATAATCAGGCGTGTTGATTTGATGTCAAGGTGGCAAGTGCAACCTAATCTTATGAATTAGTTGTCATCATGATAAATTCAACCTAAAACAGATCATATTGAGATATGTATATCCTCTAGCGATGATTTCGAGTGTTAAAACATGATCTCGAGAAGGTGGTGCATGTAGAACTATGATTACTCCTCGTGCTGCAAGAATAACATTATTCTTGTAGTGTTCTTTACACTTTGATAAATTTGAAAAATCAAATGAAGGAAAGGACAAGTGATGTGATATAAATCCTTTTATATCATATCCTAATCTTTAAAATATTAAAAACATTTAAAATGTGCATAAAAGAATAAAAATAATCTTTCAAGACAAGAAGGAAAAAAAAAGGTTTAACAAAGAATCATGAAAAATGGATAGAACATGGATTAAGGACACCTAATCAGTCAAAATAAGGTTAAGGAATAAAAAATGTCATTTTCCTTGAACTTCTCCATAAATGCAACGTTCTAAGGTTCCTTCTCTTTTCCTCCTTCAAACTATGGTTCCATGATCTTTCCTTTCACGATATCAAACACTTTATTCTTGGCAAGGATGAGGTCAATCCTTGTCTTCCATGATCTGAAGTTAGAAGCCCCTTCTAACTTGTTTTCTAACTTCATAGAGTAAGTCATGACTTCTTTGACTTGGTTAACCTTTGACTTTGACTTGGTCAACCATTGACTTTCAACAAAAACTCAAACTTGACGTCTTAGCTTGTTGAGAATACCAGAAGGTGCACTAGGTTAGGTCACACTAGGCTATCCAAAAATCAAGTCAATCTCTTCACTTAAGGTGCCTCAACATGAGGGTTAGGGTTTCATTGTTTCATCAAAAAAATTGAATACAACTACAACTGTAACTAAGAAAAATCATCCCAGTATATCTTCCAACGGTTAGATTGCCCGAAGATAGTGTGGGCCCATAACCTGTTAGAAAAATAGGTGTGCTCGTTTCACCATAGACAATATAGCAATATTATCACCCAACCATAGGCCGAAGCCACCCCCGAGCACCTTAACCTTGACAGAGAGAATAATTCTGGAAGCAACCCTAGAACCAATAGCCAATCAATGTAGTGTACCTCTCTCTAGAGCTAGTGTAACAATTAGAAAGTCCAAACCATAACAAAGAGAAAGTCCAAGCCTAAAACCGAAAATACTAGTTGCAGTAGCTGCAGCTGTAGCTACTCTCCAAACTTGCGCACTTATTGAATTTCTACAGTTGTGAGTTTTGTGTGTACAAATGAGCTCTGGCATCCTGTATTTATACTACTCTTTCCTAGCTGTCTGGGCCGAATTCTCTTTCTGGAGGCTAAAGAATCAATATTAATTATTTTCTTTAGTCAACTTGTCTTCTAGGGTTATGTCCAAGGCTTTAGGGTTTCTTCTTTCTTTCCAGAATATTCCATTCTTGTGAGGGTTACATGTGGAGGTTAATACCTCCCACAACTACCATAATATCAACATTATGTTGAGTGCCTTTCTCACCAATTCACTGTCCAACACTGATGAGAGGCAAATTCTATGCGCTGGTAACAAATTCTTGGATCACAAACATTTGCAACTGACTCTTCTAACTCCAATATATATAAATTTTCCAAGACAAAAAGAGGATAAGAGAATTTTTGTTGGCCTGTCTTTTGTTCATAGTGCTGGTGTGCTATTTATGAAAACAAGTTGCTTCGCTTACACATAGTTTGAATCCCAATATTTGAATTGTCTCCCTTATATTCTCTTGGTATGAGTTTTGGAAGCACTTCATTTAATAGACATCATGGAGGCAGTAAGATAAGACAAAGAAAGAAAAAACTCAAAGGCAGGGGGGTTGGCATAATCCTTGTGAAAAACATGATATTCATTGTACCTACCGTGGAATGAATGAGTCACATGAAGCCACTGACTATAGATTTCCATAGGAGAATATTAAAGAAAGACAAAATCATAAAGAAGACAGAGTTAAAAATTCAGAACCAACGGAAGGTAAAACACCTACTCATTATATATTTTCCAATTGCAATGTAGGAGTAACTGAATATTTATTTAACTCTTCACTTGATTCTTGGGGAGATGCATGGATTCTTGACACAAGTGAAATCTCCCACATGACATTTCAAAGAGATTTATTTGAATACTTCGATGACAATGTAGATGACATAGTGTATTTTTCATACAAGTCTAGTCTCAAACCTTCGGGAATGGGCACCATCAGGATTAAGTTGTCTGGACTCCCATAATTTCTTCTGCACAATGTACTTTATCTTCCTGAGATGCAAAGAATCTTATTATCCTTGGTGCACATGAGACAACAAGGCCATTGTGTTCATATGATCGGTGGAAAAGTTGAATTACGAAAGGATTCCAATAACATGTTTTTTATGACCAGAATGGAAGATGGAAGACTACTAAAACTGAATGGGACATCTTCCCATACACAAAATGTAGCATACCTCTCTCATCATGACTTAGGTATAATTCCATCTAGTCTTTTGTGGCATGCTATCTAGATTTGGCTATATTAATTACGACAATGTTTGTTTGTTGAGAAAGAATGGTGTTTCTGGTTTGCCTACTATTCCTAGGAAATTGAAGCAATGTGATGCTTGTATCCTTGGAAAACAAAACAAAAAAACCTTTCATGATTATACTTCTAGACCATGTAGAAAACTTGAACCGATTCATTCTGATTTGTCTGGCACTATACTTGTTCCTTCTGCAAATGGAAACAAATATATCGTGACTTTTATTGATGATTACACTAGAATGTGTTGGGTGTACTTTCTGAAAAGATAAATCACAAGCTTTTGAAACATTTAAAAATTTTCATGTATGGATTCAAAATGAAGCTCAGTCTCGTGTTGTATCTCTTCACACTGATAATGGAAGAGAATACACTTCTAATTAATATGAAATTTATCTTCTCCAACATGGGATCAAACATCAAAACATAGTTCCATACAATCCCCAACAGAATGGTGTGTTTGAATGAATGAACAAGACACTCCTAAATATTGTTCGTTCCATGCTGTTTTTCAAGAATGTTAAATTGATGTTTTGGTTTGATGCAGTTCTGTGTGTAGTTTATGTCAAAAACATGGTCCATCTCATGCTCTTAAAAACAAGACTCCTTATGAAATGTGGTATGGCCACATTCCTTTAGTGAGGCATCTCAGGGTCTTTGGTTCCACCTGCTATGCCTTGATCCCTAAGGAGAAAATACACAATCTTGATGCAAGGAATTGGAAGTGCATCTTCTTGGGGTACTCAAATACCACCAAGGGATATCATATTTACGAAGAGACAAACACAAAATTCATCCTTTCCAGAGATATGATCTTTATTGAATCCTCCAAGAAAGACAAAAATGTTGAGAGGAAACTTGATCATCTGGAAAAATTCACTCGTTTAAAGACATATCATGAATTTGATGATGAGATTCCACATATTGAAGGGGGGATCCCTATCTTGGGTCAATATATGGAATCTCCTTATGAAGCACCATATTCCCCTCATGAAGAAGTTCCTACCACTTCATCAAAACCTGAGATTTAATTGGATGACGAGATCGAGAGGATTGAAAGGTTGAGGCTTGATGATAAATCAACACCATCTCAATCAATTAATAAACATGGAACATCTCAAAAAGGTCCACCAAAATGGCTCAAAAAACACTTGAAAGTGTTTATCTTGATGAGGTCGGGAAGAGAGGAACCATATTTTCCTCAAAACAATATGGAGGTAATGTAGATAATTCAAACTCGGGTGATATAGATGACATGGATGTTTCATATGATTGTGAGTTGAATTTATCTACTAACCATGAAATGACTTCCTTTAAAGAAGCCACTTCTCATGATGAATGGAAAGAATCCATGGAGAAGGAATATGATGCTCTCATCAAGAATGTGACTTGGAAGTTGGTGGATCCTCCATTTGGAACCAAACCAATCAGCTACACGTGGGTATTCAAGAACATGTACAGATTAGATGACTCACTTGACAAGCACAAAGCAAGGCTTGTGGAAAAAGGATTTGCACAGAAAGAAGGTGTTGATTATGAGGAACCCCCCCCCCCCCCACCAAAAAAAACAAAATGGGATGCCACCCGAACTCTATTTTCCATGGCAGCACATAATGGATGCAAAATTCATCAAATGGATGTGAAAATTTCTTTCTTGAATGGAAACTTGAAAGAGAACGTGTTCATGTCTCAACTAGAAGTATATGTTGTGAAGGGACAAGAACATAATATATGCAAGCTTATCAAATATTTATATGGTTTGAAACAAGAACTAGGAGCATGGTATGAAAAGTTAACTGAGCATCTTTGAAATTGAATTTCAAGCATTTCAATCTCGATGATGCAACTTTGCTTGTCAAGAAAGTTGGAAAAACTATTGTATATATTGTAGTATATGTATATGATATGTTGATAATAGGGAACAATGAAAGCTACATTATATCCATAAAGAAAGAGTTGAAGAAAGGCTTCGAGATGACAAATTTGGGACATCTTCACTACTATTTGAGCATTGAGGTGATTCAAAATCCAAGATACATATTCATATCCCAAAAGAAGTACATTGGAGAACTGTTGAACATGTTTGGCATGACTAAGTGCAATCTTGTTTCTACTCCAATGGAAAAAAAATTGAAACTCACATCAAAATAAGGGAATGAATTTGAGGATGCAACCAACTATAGACAGCTTGTGGGAAGTCTTATCTATCTTACTACCACCAAACCGAAAATTTCATTTGTTGTTGGGATTCTTTCTAGGTTCATGCAAAAGCCTTGTGAAGGACATTGGTTCGCTGCAAAAAGAGTTCTAAAATATTTGAAAGGAACTCAAGATTTTGGACTCAAGTACTCTAAGGTAGATGAATTCAACCTGATCATATATTCTGATTCAAACTTTGTTGGGGATAAGGAAAATAGAGTATCAACTTTAGGCTATCTCATGAGTCTTGGATTATCAATTGTCTCCTGGAGATCACACAAACAATCAGTTCCAACATATTCCACAAAAGCGGTATAATATGTGGAAACTGCAGAAGCGACGAACGAGATTGTGTGGCTCAGGAAAATACTTGAATATTTGTAGGAGAAACAAGTGAATTATACTCCTCTTCTAGTTGAAAATACTTCCGCAATCAAGTTGGCCAAGAATCCTAGATTCCATGATCGAACAAAGCACATCAACACAAAGTATCACCTGATTTTATATCATGTAGAGGCCAAGACTATTCACTTGAGACATTGTTATACAAATGAGAAAATTGTGGACATATTTACCAAAGCGCTCGAGAGAGAAATTTTTGAGAAGTTTAGAATGATGCTTGGAATCACACACACCGTTTCAGATTAAGGGGAGGGGTGATGTTGTACATGTAATCCTTGGGATTGCATTACTTGTAACAATATTGTAAATATGAAGAGTTGTATGTGATAGGAAATGTCTTTAGCTATGGAAGACGAACAATAATTTGATTTGTATTTATGCACCTATTATGTTAATGTCAAATACATCAATGTGGAGTTATCTTTTCTACCCACTCCTGGTCTAACACTTCAAAATGTCTAACAATCATCTTGGAAATATCATTTTTATGTTCTCCATAAATGTTTTCTTTGATAAATATAAATTCACATTTATTGCTACTTCTATCACTTTGTGCTTCTACTTGTGACTCATCTTTAACAAGACTTATCTTCATCAATTCACTGTTATGATTTCATCTCATGACTATTTAAGTAAGCATCATCCATATCTTTTGTTGCCTCTGTATCAACCATCAGGTCTTTTGAATTAGAATCAACATCAATATTTTTCATTAGATCATCTGCGTCACAAGTTGCACGAACCTTTTATATGAGGTCATTTGTTGCACATGTTGCATTAACCATGTTCTCAATTTGTTGCTCCTTTTCTATTAATTTTAGTTGAAGCACTTCAACCAATCCATAATTTAGATCAATTTTCTTGTGAATACCAACAACCCAACTATTAATGACTCTGAAAGGGTTTGGAACTCCGCCCTTTTACTATTCAATGATCAATTTTCTTGTGAATATCAACAACCCAACTATCCAATTCATGTAAGGAGTCTTGTAATTCTTTGATTTCTTGACTGGAATTTTGCAAATACTTTCCTCATTTACCCATTTTTATTTTTTAATTGTGTCATGCTCGTTTTTATCATGTTCACTTGTACTTGTTTCTTTTCTATCACACTCACTTTCTCTTATGTCCTACTTAGGGTGTCGAGTACAACTAATCATGCACCCTAAAGTGTGATTACAATGGTTTTGAAAATGACCTCCTTAATCAATTTTAGGCAGTCCTCTTTTTAACAATTTCCACAATTAACTTTAAAAGGGTTTGGAACTCCACCCTTTTACAATTCAATGACTCTTATCCTTCAATTTGTACAATTCAATGATCAATTTAATGGTTCAAAAAACTGTTGATTTTGACATGAATTAATCGGATCTTTAACAATACTCTAAGAAACTCTTAGGTCTCTATTACATGAGATTACATGCGTTTAAATTTGTTTTTCTTACCAAAGAACTCTCTTCACAAACATTCGTAGTCAATTCCTTACCCACAAAAATATTTGATATACTTATCTTTTCTTTTGATTTTGTTTGTCATATCTCTTTAATCAATTTTTGTTCTCTCCAATGCTGCAATCTTCTCTTCACCATTAGCTCACATATCAAAGCTCCCATGGAACATTGCCATGGTGATATCATGCTCTCAAGACTATAAGAGGTTGAAACCATGTTAAGAAATAGAACAAGCAATACAAACTTGGAAGAAAAGGCTTTAAGCGTATTTCAATACATATATTCATCTCATGATATCAATTTATAGTACATGAAATTAACCACTTCTAGATTTAGATCTCACTGACAACTCATCAATGGATAATAACAAAACCTCATCAAGAGGTAAGGATGACAATGTCTTGAACTCTTTGATTGTCTAGAGACTCCCTGTCTAACAATTTTTGTGTGTAGTTGTGTTGAAGTTTTTTGCAAGCAAAAATAAGGGTTTTGGGGGTAAGAAGTTTCCTAACCATGTTTCATTGATGTCTTCCATTATTGATGTAGAACCTTCCAATTATGAGGATGCATCAAGGGAGAAATTATGGTGAATGTCATGGAAAAGGAGTATAACTCCATGTCAAAGAATGATATTAGGAGATAGTGTTGAACTGAAAAAGGAAGTCAGTGAGTGATTCCAAGTTATACAAGGTGAAGCTTGCAACATATCACAATGTTGAGAAGCCCAAGGTTGTAGCAAGAATATTTTTTAATATCAATATTAATAATTAGGTGAATGAAAAGCCAATGGTCACACACCCCTTAACCTCATGACTAGTGAATGTGTGTTATACACCATCACAAATCTCATTGTAATCATTTGATATCAATCATTCATTACTCAATATTATTTTATACACTTGCAAAAATACTATGTCAATCTCGTAATAAATAGGGGTTGTTTATTCCATTTGGTATAAGAGACAAATTCTTGGCCCATCCCATGGGTCAAATTTAGAATGACTTTGTGGGGATTAAGTTGTTAGTCACTATCACCACTTTAGTCCATGTACTTAAGTTTCACCCTTCCATACCTAATCAACAACCAATTTTTTTCCTTTCAATTTTGTACAATTAATCCATATAATAACAACCTCTAATTAATTCATACATATCGTTTCCAATCAATTTGTATAGCTTCCCATTAATCTACACAATGGCCATCCAATTAACTTATGCATACTACATCCCATACAACAAATTTGTTGTACCAACCATCATCGTTGTGCATTGTTCTCACCTACAATTTGTACACAATTGTCTTTACCATTCATACAAATTGCTAATTACTTCGTATGTACACATTCATACAAATTGCTAATTACTTCGTATGTACACACAATTGTTTCTAATTTGTTGTATTGTCATGCATCCAGCCACCTTTTTCAGCCTTCAATTTCCATTGTACATTGTCCCCCTTTCTCTAAAAGAATCCTTACATTTTTAAAACCCCACATGATTTATATACACCTAAGGTTGCATCCTTTAAAAAAATTCATCACCATTTATTTATTTTCGAGTGGGGAGGGGGAGGGTGTAGGAATATATATAGTATATAAAAAAAATTACCTTTTCAAAAAAGAAATTTGATTTCATAGCCACGACCAAAATGGTTAGCGATAAAAATATACAATTATCAAACTGGTTAGTCAACCATAAAGGTAAATATTTTTGGATTAAAATGGAGAAAAATGCATTTTTAATCATATTTTTTACTTATTTCCTTATAGGTTTACTCAAATTTCAAGTATAGGCATCTAATGAGTACCCAGTCTACATAAACAAACACATTTTTCATGTATTTCCAGTTTATTTCACCATGGGTCTATCAAAAGTATGCAGAGTGGGTACTTGTTGGATGTTGAATTTAATTTTGCATCCAACGAGTGACTACACTTGAAATTCGAGAAAACCTATAAGGACATAAGTAAAAAATACAATTAAAAAATGTTGTTTTCTTCCTTTCCTTTTGAAAATTTGTAATTGTTATTTTATTATTTCCCTTAGGAGGCCCATTTTAGACCTCAAATTTCCGCTAATGGAGCCCCAACAAATTCATTAGAGGGGTGTGTTGATGACAAAACTGTAATGTTTTGATCAAAACACTTCGAACTTCGTAAGGCTAAATGAGGTAAGACATGAATGATACCTTGAATTTATAGCCTTAAAAAAATGATATAGACAAGTCGTATTCATGAAGCCTAACATATAAGCTCTTATTCAATTTTTTATGTTTTCCAATTTTTATTAAATTATAAATTTTTATTCAACATAAAATTGAATAACACACACTCACACACAAAAATTATACTAAAAGAAATACAAATATTATGTTTTACTAATCTAAAAATATTAAATAGATATTTGAATCCAAAATATTAAAAAAAAAGAGAAAGAAAGTAAAGAAATTACAACAATGTTAAATGATATACAAAACATAAATAAATATTAGGAATGAAAAATAAATCATTTTAACAGTGAAATAAACTCAACAATGAAAGAAATGTAATGATCTTTTTATTGATTGACCCATAAACCAATCTTGGACAAAATAGTTTCTTCAAGTTCCTGCAAGAACTTGGACCAATGAAGACTTTGGAAACCAAAGATATAAAGAAAATCATACAAGGGCCTCGTTTGTCATAAAAAGATGCCCCATTTGAACATGGGACACATTATTATAACGATTGTTGCTTACACGCTTTGTGTGTATGTGAAAAAGCTCGTTTAGTTAATGGCAAGTATGACAATGGGAGGTGAGCGGGATAATACTCAAATGCTAATAACTGGTATAATATTGAATGAGCAGGATATAAACTTCATACGATAGAAATTATTTTCGTTTTTTAATGATGTGCCATATCTTGTTTCAAGTATACGGAAAATGAAATGTATGAAGTCATGGAATTTATTTTGAAATAGAATGAGCTTATTCTGGGTGGCCAAATGCTCCTTTCTTTTTCTAGATTAGCATCTAGGTATTTTAAGACTTTAAAAAAAAGACAATAGCATAAGCCATTCAAGAGATGAATTGAATAAAATGAAGGATTCATAATAGTTTGTTCACTTATGACAAGAGAAAAGGAGAAATACTTTTCTTCATAGCACTAGTGACCAAGATTAATGTGTATTTTCAAATCTAGCTTGTCCTTTTCATTTCTTCTAGAAACAACAAAAATGCATTCAACTTCCCATAAAAATTATGCTGAATTTGATGTCTGAGTGCATTTTGAGTGCAAGTTACTTCCAACTCCACTACTTGTTTCAAATGCCAAATGAAATGTTCAACAAAAGTTTGAAAAGATGTTCCCTAGTTTAAAAATTCTAACACACATTTTAGATTTGTTTAGGGGTGGAAGGATTTCATATTTATGAGCAGTACACCATCCATCAAATCGTGTAAATGAAACCATAATCAAGGCTTATGCATGGTTGTGAGTACCTCATTCAACATATTATATATATTACCAAGGTTAACTTCTATAAATTGCATTGTGTCTTTGTCTCATGCAAATGGTATGACCAAAAACTATTTCCTGTTCTATGCAATGATGTGTTTTTTACTCTTGAAAAGATGTTCCCTAGTTTAAAAATTCTAACACACATTTTAGATTTGTCTAGGGGTGGAAGGATTTCATATTTATGAGCAGTACACCATCCATCGAATCGTGTAAATGAAACCATAATCAAGGCTTATGCCTGGTTGTGAGTACCTCATTCAACATATTTTATATATTACCAAGGTTAACTTCTATAAATTGCATTGTGTCTTTGTCTCATGCAAATGGTATGACCAAAAACTATTCCCTGTTCTATGCCATGATATGTTTTTCACTCTTGAGATTGATTTTACAAATTTTGGTATATTTTTGTCTCTTATCCGAATAATACAACCATCAATTTGAAAAAAATCATATATACAAGTTACAAAACAAACTTGCATCCATTAAGTTGTGCATAATCCCAAACATGCAAATCAAATAGTTCCAAAGCTTCCAATTGGTCCTTGTTTATTATATCACTTGTTAATGTCATGTGAATGATCTAAATAGTCTATTGAGTGAAAACATTATATAATCATTTTGATACCTTGACATGTTGAATGTGTAGCTTAATAACCATATGAAGAGTCTTCAAAATGTAATAGACATTTAAAGAAAATTTAATGCTTCAGAATATATGCTTAACCACTATGAGAATGACATTAACACCATTAGCTTCATCAACTTGATCATAAATTGCAACTACAACTTGCGCCAAAGATGTTTCTATGCAAATTAATTGTTTCCTATTAGGACCCCTACTTATCTTTGTATTGTTTTTCATAATTTATAATAGGTGAATTAATGAGACAATATTTTGTTCTAAGACTTGCAACTCTTTGTAGGTTTCTTAAAATCAATTGGACCAAATTTTGGGTCAACAAATAACAGTGACTCCATAGGGTGGTCTTCTTATAGTAGGTCGGGACTTAGGATCTACGGTACTGTATTGTTTTTTTCTAGTTTCGTAGTGAAGCTAGGGGGATTGATTTGTGTCTGCACTTAACAATTAGCCCGATAACAAAATTGGTGACTCCACTAGGGAACCCCTTTTCCAAGGGAACCTTCTGTGTTTCCTTCTTACGGAAACATTGGTCCTCCTCACATCGCTACTTTGAGCCTTCCAGGTCTCACAATTGGATTACCAGTATGGTTGTTTTCCACTCAGGTAATCCCGAATGCAACTAGTGCTTATGTTATAAGCACTTTCCCCCAAGAGCATCAACCTCATGTTGATCCTTCACCGTATTTACTAGTAATATCTTCTTCACCTTATTCACTTGCAAGGTCTTCTTCCATTTCATCTTCTTCGTCGAGTGAAATCTCTCAAGCTAGTAACCCAGTGGATAAGAAAAAGAAGAAATGGAAGACTAAGAAGAAGAAAAATAAGCAAGGATCCACACTTCTAATCACTGCCAACCATGTTGGAAAACAAACAGTTACTATTAATCGTGTTGGGAGTGTTGATGATGTCAAGATCATCCACACAACCCGTAAGCCCAAGTACCCTTGCAGGCTTTGTAAGGGTAGCCATCTTCTTAAATATTTCCCTAGTCTATCCAAGGTTATATAAGTATGGTCTACACACCCTCGCCAACCCATGTCATCAACCTCTGAACAACATGTTGATGACCTCCCGTCAACTAGTCAAGATACCATTGGGAAGAAGAAAAGTAGAGTCAAGTTCTTGTGTATGTTATTCAAAGGGAGTCATCTAACTCACCTTTTCCCTTGTATGGACGAAGCCTCGAAATTACTAGAAGACATGACTATTTCATAGCCCCAACTTCCAGCTTCTTATCGCAAGCTTACTCTTGACCCACCTATAGTTGATGGAATTATCAATCTGTCCCCTTCATCGGTCAGTCTGGTTGATCAAGTGGTTAATATGGTCACATCCTCAATTGAACCAGTTGACCAAATGGTCGATCTGATCCCATCCTCGGTCGATCCCACTCTCCCGTTAGAGAGTGAAACCCAAGCAGTCGATCCTTTTATAACCGTCGACCCCATTCTCCCCTTGGAGAATGCAACCCAAGTGGTCGATCTGATCTCGTCATTGGTCGATCCTACTCTCCTGCTCGAGAGTAAACCCGATGTTTCTCACGTTTTTCTCATTGATACAGACTCTACCATGCTTGGGGGTCTCCTTCCTTCTCCACTGGAACCCCCTTAAAGTAATGAGACCATCCTTTTTAATTGGGATGTGCTAACTAGACCTCGTCTTCCCTCTCACATTCCTTTCCAGATTACAGTACAGGTTTGTGGTCCGGACGTTCCTCAGACGTTGATAGATGAAGGTGTGTCCGTTAGTATTTTTTCTTCTCTTGCTTGACAAGCTTTGGTTGTCCTTAGCTTGCGCCATTTATGCATAATCTATTAGCTTTCAACAAAAGAACTAGTCACCCTTTAGGGATCCTTCCTCAGTTTCTCGTCACTTTGGGAGAGAAAATTGTCTCTATTGATCTAGACCCCTTGGATTTAGATTTACTCCTTGGGTGAAATTATGTCTATGCCATGAAATCTATTGTGTCCACTCTTTTTTGTGTGATATCTTTCCCTCAGTTTTCGTTCATTGGTCCTGACTCAATGACCTCCCTACATGGTTCTTATATGCAGACGGTATCGCCCCCACCACAGGTCAATTATGTGGTGTTGTTTCCCATGCCTTCAACTGCCGATGCAAATGAGCCTCTCATTGTAAGCTCAATCTCTTATGATTTGGATTTAGTAGTTGACATGGTAATCTCTTCGATAGGGATTTTGGAGCTTGACCTCCTTACCCCTATCATGGCCCTCAACATGTGTTCCTTCCAGAGTGTGTTTCTTCCGTCAAGTGAGGATCTCTTGGAGGCCATGACCGAGTTTTATCCCATGACATGGTGTCCTTCCAGAGCATTGTCCTCTTGGAAGCCGTGATCAAGAAGAGAATCGTTGAGCATGGTTTTCTAATTTCAATCTCGTTAAAAAATAAAACCAGCTGTGAGGATATTTTTCACGTATCTAGGGATTAAACCTGGATTCATGAGCATAGTTCTTGTTCTTGTGTCAAGCTCGTTAAAAAATGAAATAGATTTTTCCCCCTCTTCGATTGATTCAAGTACTTCATTATGTATAATATTTGAAGCTTCTTTTCATCCTCATGTGTCGTTGGACAAACCGAAACTTGGGGGGCAATGCTTTCAGCCTATGGACTTCATGCTGAAGTTATGTCGCTAGCTTCTTAAGATGGGGGCTAAGTACCAACCATCCATGTGTAATGCGTTGGGAAGTCCAAGCATAGTTTTCTATGGTTCAAGCTTGTGTAAAAATGAAACCACCTACCTCAAACATAGTTTCCTTTGGTTCACGCTTGTGTAAAAATGAAACCAGGTCCAAGCATAGTTTTGTTTATTTTTTAAGCTTGTGTAAAAATAAAATCTATCCCAAGCATAGTTTTGTTTTGTTTTAAAGCTTGCGTAAAAATGAAAACAATCCTGAGCTTAGTCTTTGTTCTTTCTCATGCTCGTAAATACATGAGAATAAGTTAATGAGCTTAGTCTTTGTTCTTTCTCATGTTTGTAAATACCTGAGAATGTAACCGAGTAAACTTTTATCACTTTTTTGGACTCGTAAAGGTTATAGGAAAAAGGAACCCCCTGGTGTTCCCTTTAAGCTCTTTTCAAACTCTCTAAACATGAAAAGATTGTTGAGTGATCTTGTTTTTTTTCACACTCGTTAAAATATTTGAAGGAAAAATTTGATGAGCAGTAGGTTATCACTTTTTCGGTCTCATCAGATTAATTTATGAAAAAGGAACTTATGGAGTTCTCTTTAAGTGTTTTTCGGACTCTCTAAATATGAAAACCCCCTGAGTTTTCTTTCTTTGGACTCGTTAAACAAACATCGAAAGACCCATATGGGACCAAACCACTCCTTCTTAGGGTTCGTTAAATATACTCTGAAGGACTCATCCCAAGGATGAGCTTACAGTTACAAGCATATGTTATCCTCCTCAAGCTTGTGTAAAAATAAAGAGGTACTCACCAGAAATGGTGGGAGAAAAATTTGGAAAGAAATGTATCTAAACCTGTATTGTATGGAAGAGTCACCTTTGAACATGACACCCTTTCACTCACTTTGTGTCTAGGTTGGAAAATCCTCTTGTCTCCTGATCATACTCCTTTTATAATATTACCCTTTGGTCGGTGATCCCTATTGTTGAGTCAGTGTTTCCAAGACAATTGTCATGTCATCAATATGTTCAAAGATAAGTTCAAACTAGAAAGCCTTCTATTGCATCGGCCATATCTGCAGTCTTTAAGCCTTCTATTGCGTTGGCCATTTCTGCAGTCCTTAATCCTTCTATTGTGTCGGTCATCCCTGAGTCAGTCCTGAATCACTTGTTACTCTGATCTACTTCAAATCTTGTTACCTGTTTCATTTCACTGATGGGGGATACATTAAGGCCCTCCTGTGACGAGTCTTTTCCTGTCGACTTCAACTCATTATCCAGGAATTAGGCTTAGAAACTATTTGGTACCTTGGAACTTGCATGCCTCAATGGTAGGTTTCCTCGCTTTTGACAGTGGGTTTTCATTACTAACCCCTCATCGAGAGATTCTGTTGAGTGTTCGACTTCAGCTCATTAATTCACATTCGTTGAATTGTACTAGAGTACCTTGGGAGTCATTGAAATTAATGGTGATTTCCCTTGCATTTGTTAAGGGTATTCATTAATGACCGGTAATCAAGTGGTTTATACCATGTTCGACTTCAACACATGTATTTTCATGGTTAGATTCGTACTATAGAGTGGTGGAGATGAAGACCCTGGATACTTTCTGACAGATTCAGGTTGCGTTGGAGTATATTCAGTTTGCATTGTTTCATAGATCCACATTGTATGTCTCATGGCTATGTTTGATCCAGGTGGATATTGGTGGCCACCTACCTATTCCACTTGGACCCACACCATTGTTTCTTTCAGTTTTTCAGTTTCCTTAATTGTAGCACAATTTACTATTTTTAGCAGTTCTTTGGGTCCTGAACTTTTGGAGCTGTTTTGAGGCCCTAAACGAAATTTTGTGGGCATGAATGCTTTGGCGAATATGAGTTTGTTGCGGACTCAATATTCACTGTCAGAAATGTAGTCCTCGGATAGATCTTTCTAACGATGTGTCATGTGCATCAAACGGAGATAGTATGCCAAAGTTACGACCCTGGGAAATTGATGTACCAATTTACCCCAACGGGGCCCATATTCTGGCATTTCATCTCCTAGGGTTATGTTTTTTGATGTTTATGGTTTTCAATTGTTTCTCAGTAATATATAGGCCTTCGAGCCTCATTGTAACAGGAATTTCAGAGGCCAGTAGCCGCCACATCTCTTCTCAGAGATAAGCTACCAGCGCCCTAGCTAGTTTATTTCCATTATGTCTGTAAGCATTTTTCAGTCATTTGTTATTAATGAAATGAAATCTTATTTCCACTGCATATTTGTGTTTATGTGTATTTATGTATTTCATTGTGTTCCTACATAAATCAAGATCAGTGGTATCAGAGCGGTATGCTCATTCTCGATCTTTCTTTGCATGTCCCCAACGAGGTCGGGGTATAAGGAGTTGGGGCTCGATCTGGTTGAACCTTTGCAAGATCAATCTCACAAACCCCGACGACTACCCATGGGGGAAGAAAATAAATATGAGGGAGTAGGATATCCTATCAAAATGTTGCTCGAGGAGGCCCTCGAGAAACAAAGGAACGCGATGATGGACAACTTTGCTCGTATTCTTCAACGGATTCCCACTAGCGGTGCATCGACATCCAACAGCCACTCTAGAGGCGCCACTCCTTTTAAGGTACAAGTAAACTTTGACATTCCCATATTTGAGGGCCAAGTAGATGCAGATGCCATAGATAGATGGTTGAATCTGTTAGAAGGATATTTCTCGATTCATGAATTTTCCGACCGAGAAAGGATTATTTTCGCACAACTCAAAGTTGCCCCCCATGTCAAGGACTGGTGGGAAACCTACTCGAAGCAACAGGGAGAGGGGGAACCCTCTCTGTTCTTGGCAACACCCACTTGGAATTATTTCCGAGATGCCATCAAAGAACAATATTATCCCATGGGGAGCTATGAGGACAAATACATACAATGGACTACACTGCGGTAGCAAAGGGACCAAGATGTGCATGAGATGACAAATCTGTTTCATGCCCTACGCACAAAGTTGGGTATCAAAGATTCAGAGAAAAATTTGGTGTTAAAGTACCACAGTTGTCTACACAGATACATTCAGGAGGAAATGGAGTTCCTCGACATCTCCTCGTTTGGTGTGGCATACCGATATGCTGCCAAGATTGAGTAGAAGTTCAAATAGAAAAAGCGAGACTTTGGGTCTACGAATCAGGAGCAAGGGAAAGGTACCACCAAACCGCAGAATAAAGGACCAAGCCAAGGCAGAGCGGCCCAAGATAACCCGCCAAAGCCACAATAAAAGAACAACACCACGAAGCCAAAAAAGGACACGGGGAAGTGGTGTGAGTTCCATAAGAGCTCCACTCACAACACAAGTGAGTGTCGAGCCAAGCAGTCACTGGTAGCCGAGTTGAAGGCTTCTAAATCGGATGCATGCTCCGACTCTGAATCAGAACCTGACAAGGGGAATGGCAGGGGGAAGTAGATTATCGATGCCACCGTTGCCACCATGAAGATCTAGAAGGAGCAACCAGAAGATCCAGAGGAGGCGGAGCGTCTCTTCCATTCCAAGATGTGGGTAAAGGGTTCCCTGTTACAGTTCATTGTCGACAGTGGGAGCTAGAAGAACCTCATCTTGGTAGAGGTCGTGAAGCGATTGGGCTTGCCAACCACAACACACCCACAACCATACACCATCAGGTGGTTGCACCAAGGATGAGACCTCCGCGTCAACCAACAATGTCACCTTCCCTACAACATCAAGCCCTTCATGGATGAGGTATTATGTGACATTGCTCCTCTTGATGTTTCTGATGTATTATTAGGCCAACCGTACTTGTGGAAGCGACATGCTATGTATGAGTCCAGGCCTCGTGTTGTTATTGTCACCTTGGGCAATAATCTATACAGGATACCGGAGATAGCACCGCCTACCACCATATCTTTGGTTATTGCAAAACAATGCAGTAAGCTCATTTCCAAAACCAGGAAATTTGTTTTCCTGATAATCCGCCCTGAGGGAAAGAGGAAGACTGTGGCCATGACCTCCAGACAAGGCCCCATTGCATGAAAACAACAGATGGATAGGGTCGTGGAGGAGTACGAGGAAATCTTCACCTCCCCTGCAGGGGTGCCTCTACATTTCCAGGTCAAGAACCCCATCGATCTGACCCCAGGTGCGTTGCTGCCTAATGGAACCATCTATCGATGCTCTATTATGGAGAATGATGAAATCAAGAGGCAGATTCAGGAGCTGTTGCAGAAAGGTCACATCCGACCGAGTTCATCACCCTGTGGGAGCCTGATCATGTTGGTGCAGAAGAAGGATGGGACTTGGAGACTTTGCATTGACTATCGAGCACTGAACAAGATCACTATTCGAAATAGGTACCCGATCCCACAGATTGATGACCTTTTGGACCAACTCATGGGGGAGAAATATTTCAGCAAGATCGACTTGAAGTCAAGGTATCACCAGGTACCAATTGAACCCTTTGATGTGTGGACGACTGCCTTCAAATCCAAGGAAGGCCTTTTCAAATGGTTGGTCATGCCATTCAGGTTGACGAATGCCCCTGCAACCTTCATGAGGCTAATGGACAACATCCTACGGCCATTCACCAACTCATTTGTAGTGGTGTACTTGGATGACATTCTGATCTTCAGCTAGACTTG
>JZKD02S1686762.1:0-24752 GCA_000966675.3 Picea glauca
TTGCAGTCCCTTCCTGGCTGAGCAGGGACTCTTAACCAAATCTCTGGCTAACACACTTGCAGGGGAAAGAGATCTACTGAAGTCAAGATGGTTAGATTCCTTCCTGTCTGAGCAGAAACCTTTTATCTAGACCTTTGTCTAACACAACTGAAGTAGGAATGAATTCTACAGAGGGTGTGATATTTTAATCCCTTTCTGTCTGTGCAGGAATCTTTAATCAAACCTCTGCTAACATAGAATCACCACACAAGATTGCTGATAAAAAGAATTACAAGTTCTATTCAATAACTAAGACAGAGTCAGTAGTGTTCAGCAACGCAAATCCCATCAAACAGTGTTTCAGCAAATAACGGTCAAACAAAATATAAACGGGAATCAAACAATCACACTTCTAACTAAGGGGTGAATCTTGTGAAGAAGGTGGGCCCTCCCTTCTCACAAGATTCCCCTGAAACGGGAAAACTTAGAGATGAATTATTAAAGCAGTCTTCTATTCATCTGTTGAAATATCACATTACAAATTGGAAAGATCGAACACGTCTCGCTTCTCTGAAGTTCTTAGTATATCCAAAGTTGGCCTCTCGAATGGTGATTTCCCCTGAATTTAAAGGAGAAATCCCATCGATAAAATCATTACAAAGCATATCTGGCCCCTACACTAAATCGGATCTTATTTCTAGATCAGCATAGGGTGTCCTATTCTCATGCAACCGAATGCTAATACAGGAGCTAACGAGGCATTGCTGTTACGGCTGGTGTAACAGCTTCTTCTCATAGCTGCTGATGCTGTTTCAGCATCGCAATTCACGGGCTATTCAGCCACGTGAATTGCGCCCTTTGACTGTGTCGGCCTTGACTGCTAACTGTCAGGGCTCGTGTTTCAGCATCGTGGCGGTCTCCACTGTGTCTCAGCATCTGCATTTCTGAACTGAGTGACAACTCTGTGTTTCAGCATCTGCCTCCTCGAACCATGTAGCTGCTTCGTGTTTCAGCATGTGCGTCCTCGGATTGTGTTGCAGCTTCCGTGTTTCAGCATATGTGTCCTCGGGCTGTGTAGCAGCTTCCGTGTTTCAGCATCCGTGACTTCAGCATCGGTCTTGAATACTATTCTGCAGATATAGACACTTATGCACTTCTAATCAATGGTTAAGTCCAAAAGTAATGTAAAGTATTATGCAAAACAGATTAAGCATATAATAATGAKAAAGGACGTTGTATACCTTGGAATGATCAGGTGAGGTGATATTGTGAGTCTAAATACTAGTGATGAAGGGTATAATAATGGCAAAAAGTGTAGGCAAAAAGGTGCATAGTGTGGTCCTAACACCTAGGTTTATCACAGACCCAAGATAAACTTGATCTATCAAGACCGATCCAAACCCTCAATAACAAAAGCATCCCTCTTAAGCCAAAAATGAGCTCTGATACCACATGTAAGTTTTAAACCTGTGAAGTAAAGAAATGCATATAGATTCTTAAGCAAAATAAAATTTAATCAATAGATCATTCACATAGTACACAGAGATTTATATCAGAAACCCTCAACCGAGAAAACCTTTCTTATATTCATTATCTTGAATTTCACCATTCACTATACAATATATACAATGTTTTTAGGTATTCCGTAGATACCAAAACCATATTCCCTAAAACCGAGATTATTTTTAGTAAATTGCTAAAAATGGAAAAATCCACTAAAAATAGCAAAAACCGCCCAAAAAAAAATAATTTCAGGGCATTGCGCGTAACCAGGGAGGGCATATCTGCCCCCCCTGGGACCCCCCTAGGAAATCACCCAACGCACATGACACAAACATAGCACTAGTACGAGGGATCGCCAGATTTGGTTTTCATATCTGACACACCCACACACACACATGCAAAGAATATAACACATACACAACAAAAATGACGATGCCATGTGCTCTCAAGGGTCAACGTCCAGGGGGAAAGGAAAAATCCCCCTAGGTCTACGTCTGTCGGGGTGTCCCTTGTGCAACATCCTTCTTTCTTCCCAGTGCCAACCTTTGGTTTCTCTTTCCCCTTGGTGGGGTCACATCATCCATCTCTTGGGATTTCAGCCCCATGGAGGTCCAACTTAATCATTCCCCTATATGTACCTGTCCACCGGGTAAATTCCTGCAACAACAACAAGTACGCGCTAGAGGGGCTCATAAGTCATAGGGATCAAAGCAATGTCAATCAAATCTAATAATCAAATTACCCAAACATATGCATTAAACCCCCCTTTAACCAGACAAATGCTCAAATACGTTATGTTGTTTAACAAGTCAAGTTTAGAGAGGGTCTCGAGATATCCTATTGGGATAATCCTCCTTAAGTTCAAGGTGTTTCCTAGGTGAGAGACAATCTAGGTCATCTAAGTGTGTGTGAGGTAACATGGGAAGTGTTTGGGCATAGTGTGCAGTGATAATAGGGGAATGTAGGTCACTCCTATGGGTGCCTCTGTAGAGAATGAGTTGCACCTTATCATGGATGTCATTGTTTCCTATCCCATTCAATGCATTTTATTCTTAGTCTTATTGCTTTTTCTTTTGTTATTCAAGGGAAGAGATGAGGGACATTGTCCTGGCTTGGTGACCAGAGGTGACAACATTACCCATAAGAATTTCATGGAGATGAGAAGGATGGATCATGATGAGACCCCCTTTCTCTTGGCTATGCCACCAATATCCACTACTATGGTTTGGTGACCAGAGAGATTGTAGTTTCATACCGCAACATGCCCATGGTCCTAATAGGAAGGCTCATGATGATACCTCCCATCCACCTGCTAATACCTTGAGTGTTTATTTATCTTATGGGTTCCCTTTTCTTACTGAGAATCCTTTTACTTCTTTCTTGGGAATTCCTGGGAAAAGAATATCAAAGGTTTCATTTTCTATATTAACTATTTCCAGCTACTTTTACCCTCTAGGCCTTTAGCCCCTTTTTCCCACAAGGCAAGGTACAACCTTTCCTAGTGTGGAAAACCATATGCCTAAACAAAGGTAGGGGGGGGAATGAGAGGAGTGATGATGGAAAGTTGTAAGTATGGAGGGAATGGACGATGACATTTCACATACCCACCCATTGGAAACTCATCCTAAAGGGGAATCATCTTACTAGGATATTATGTCACCCTCCCAGGTATGAACAAGTTAAAGAGCATAATTTCCAAGTAAACATTATGAAATGAAGGAGAATTTAGTGTGATATATTCAAGTGCTTCAAAAATCAGAGCAACACATACCATGATACCCAAACTAATTACCTTATGGAGTGAGACTTTGTAATGTTCCTGACTTGGCTAGTCTAGGAAATGTTGTTAATGTGTATGTAGGATCTATTGTTTACAACATATAAATGATCATACAAATAATAAATGCGACAAAGGACTGCAAAGTTTGTAATATGATATCTTTGCAGATTACAATAGGTCGAATGCGGTTGAATAAAATAACAACACTCAGCTAGATCAGAAGAAAAAATGATCTTATCTAGAATACAAATAAGAAACTAAAAGATAATACCTGGAATGTGTGAGTGTTGTGGAATCAATGGGTGCACTGGGAATATAGTAGCTCTAACGGTAACTGTTGGAAGTCTGGAAAGTTTTCCCTGGGAGATATACTTCTTTGAATGGCTTGGAAACTATCCCAAATGATGTGCCCTGCTCTATTCCTCAGTACTAGTATCTATTGGACCCCTCTGCTGATGACTCTGGACCACGGATGGATACCCCTAGGGGAATGCACCCCTCTTCTTCTCGAAAAATGTGTCCTAGTGATTCCACCATTGGAATTGAATGAGATATGTCTCAAAATGACCACCTTGGTCTACCGGGAAATGGGTTGGAAGGGTTTCCCTGAATCTAGTCTAATGCTCACTTTGGAACCCCAAATGTGCCCTCCAAAAGTGTCGCACGTCCAAGTCTAGAAAATGCATCCGAATTTATTCCTCCGTCAGAATCTGATGAGGAACTAGGAAAAACATGTGCCTTTCCCTCCTCTCAAATGGGTCATAGGGAAATCTCAGAATTCCCCCTGGATGGGGTAAGTCGACCTAAAACCCCCTCAGAAGTTGTGCCCTCCCTTTGGATGAATGTTCCCTTACTGCTAAACACTATGTAACTATTTTTGAAGAATGATGGAATACCTGAATGATCTTCCTAGTGACTAGGGTGTGTCTCTCAACACGAAAATCATCCAACTGGTGTCTTCCTCCTGGAATCCACTGAACTATCTCTCCTAATATGTGCCTCTCTATTCAATGACAAGTTGTAATCCACATAATAATGAATTAGGTCGCTGACCCTTCCTTTATAGATTTCCAAAACTTTAAATCACTGTTGAAACCCTAATTCATTGTTGACTTCCAAAACCCTAAATCATTGTTGAAACCCTAATTCACTGTTGACTTCTACTTTTAGCTCATAATGACTTAAAACCCTTTTTAGCTCAATGTAACTTTCTGAATATAACACCTGTGACTGGAGTGACCTCTAGTAACCATGTTTACCCCTTTTCTGGCCCTGGCTATAGTCTAACGGGGTGGTTTAGACCATTAAGCCTCCTCTCTTAAGCTCCTATTTGGAAAGGGACATTACAATCCTCCCTTCCCTAAATTGTCTGTCCTCAAGCAATACCAGTCCAAGATGCTGCAACACTTGCTCACTCTCCCAATTAGCATCCTCTACTCGAAGCCCTCTCCATCTGATCAAACACTCTTTGATGACCCTACTCCTCAGTTTCTGCTCCTGGAACTCCAGCACCTCCTCTGGAACCAACTCCAATTGTCCCTCCTCATCCAATGGGGGAAGATCCTCTAATGTGCTAATGAATTATCCCACTGCCTTTTTTAGGCAAGATACATGGAACACGTTATGAATCTTGCTCCCCTCTGAAAGATCTAACTCGTAAGAAACCTCGCCTACTCGACGCATGATCTTGTAAGGGCCATAAAATCTGGGCTTGAGCTTCTCAGCCCCACTCTTCTTCAGAGATGATTGTCTATAAGGTTGGAGTCTCAAGAAAACCAAATCCCCAACCTCAAAGCTACGCTCTATCTTGTGCCTGTCCGTACTCATATTTTATCAGTTATGTGTCATCTAGAGGTTCTCTTTCAACAACTTGAGAATATATTGACTCTCTATGATCCAATCCTTGGCCTTGGGAGATCTTCTCTCCCTGAAAACCAAGTCTACCAAAGTGGGAGCCTCATATCTGTATAATGCTCGGAAGGGTTCCATGCCAATGGACATGTGGAAAGTGGTGTTGTAGCAATTCTCTCCTAAATGTATCCACTTAACCCATGTTCTCTGATGTCCAACTACATAGTTCCTCAAATATCCTTCAACCCACTTGTTGAAAATATCGGTATGCCCATCTGTCTGAGGGTGATAGATGGTGTTGGATGAAAGCTCTATCCCCACCAACCGAAACAACTCTCTCCAGAATGTCCCCATGAACCGACTGCCCTGTCATTGACGATGTTCCTTGAAAACCCATGAAGTCTGAAGACCCCCCTAAAGAATAGCTTGGCTACCTGAACTGTGTTGTACTCTGTCAGTATGGCATAGAAGTGAGAAAGCTTGATCAATCTGTTGACCACTACATAGATACATTCCTTACCCTGGACCTTGGGTAGGCCTGTGATGAAGTCCATCGATATACTCTCCTATCTATGCTCTAGAATGGGGAGTGACTGAAGTATCCATGTTGGAAGAGCATGCTCTGACTTGTTCTGCTGACAAGTCACACACCCACTGACGTGTCTCATAACATCCTATTTGAGGCCCTTCCATGAGAACCTCTCTCTGATCTATCTATAGGATTTGAAGAACCCCTGATGGCCTGCTAGTGGTGAATCATGAACTATTGTGAGGATCTTCTTCTTGAGCCCCAAATCTGGCACCAAGTAGAATCTATCCTTGTAGAATATGACATTGTCAATGACCCTATACCTGTCATCTTGTATATGTCCATCCATCACCTCAAAAGAGAACTTGTTCTTGGAATATTCCACTAATAAGTGGGATTTCCAATCTACTAAAATCTCCATAAAAGAACAGGTCGCAGGTCTCCTCGATAATGCATCAGCCACAATGTTCTTCTTCCCCTTGAAATACTCTATATCAAATTCGAATGCTTGTACCTTCGTCACCCATTTCTTTTGGTGCTCACTAACATCCTTTTGCTCAAGTAAATACTTCAAGCTGTTGTGATCCATCTTGACCACGAATTTGTTGCCCACCAAATATTTTCTAAATTTGGTCAAGGCATGCATGATTGCCAACACCTCCTTGTCATAAATGGAGTACAACCTCTCAGGATGACTGATATTCTTTTTCTTTAATACAATGGGGTTTCATCCCTGCATCAAAACTTCCCTGATACCCTCACCATATGTGTCACACTCTAGTACAAATGGCAAGGTGAAGTTTGGTAATGCCAATACTGGACAAGTGTTCATGACTTCCTTCATGTGATCAAAGGATTTCCATGATTCCTCGATCCATATGAAAGCCCCATGCTTGGTAAGATTCGTCAGCGGTGCTCCAAGCTGAGAAAACCCTTGGAAAAACCACCTGTAATAGCTACACAGCCCAAAGAAACTCCTCAACTCTGTTATGTTCCTAGGCATTGGCCAATCTAGAATGGCCCTGATCTTTTCTTGGTGCACCTGTACCCCCTATGCACTGATGATATGGCCTAAGAAAAGAATCTTTGTCATACCAAACTCACACTTGGACTCTTTGTCATATAATGATTGTGCCTTCATGATGCTTAATACCTCATCCAAGTGCCCCATATGCTCATGCCATGTCTTGTTGTAGACCAAGATGTTGTCGAATAAAACCAAGACTGATTTCCTCAACTGATCCCTGAATATGTGGTTCATGCAAGACTGGAATGTGGAGGGTGCATTGGTTAGCCCAAATGGCATAACCAGGAACTCGAAATGTCCAAAGTGACATTGAAATTTCGTCTTCTCTATGTTATTCTCTTGGATACTAATCTGGTGATACAAAGAGCGTAGATCAATCTTTGAGAAGAAAACTGCCCCATGTAGTTTATCCAACAACTCGTCATTGTGTGGGATAACATACTGGTTCTTGATGGTTTTCTTGTTCAAGTCTCGGTAATCAATGCACATCCTCATGGTGCCATCCTTCTTCAGAACTAGGACAACTGAAGAAGCGAATGGGTCGTTGCTCAGTCTGATGTGTCCCATCACTAGCAATTCCTTCCTTGCCTTCTCTATCTCATCCTTAAACGTCCTAGGATGACGATAGGGGGGGGGTGATCATCAGTTTGGCCCCCTCTTCCAACTCAATGATGTGCTCAAACCCCTTGTTGGGTGGTCTCCTTGGTGGAATCGACTCAAAAACCTATTGATGGTGTCCCAACAAATTCTTGATCTATGTATGATACTGTTGTCAACCCTCTGAATCCTTTTGCGTAGTGATCAAACACTTGACAACATATGATACTTCCCCATGTATGAATATCCTCTCCATCCTCTTAGATGAAACTATCCTGGGTGCTCTTGTCGACATACCTCTTAGAACAACCTTCTTCCCATCATGGTCTCTGAATCCCATCTCCAAGGTTTGGTAATTGATGGTGATTTTCCCAAGGTAATCATCCACTGGACTCCCAACACCACATCTGTGTCAGATAGGTCAACCACATAAAATGTATCTCTCACTGTATAGTTTCCTAACTTTACCTTCAAGTTTGGGACTCTGTCTAGGCACTCCACTGTGTGGCCATCTTCTACTGCAACGTCAAACCCCTCAAAATCCTCTGTCTGAAGTGTCTGTCTTGATACTAGTGAAGCATCGATGAAGTTGTGGGTGGCCCCACCATCTATCAAGGAAATTTCCCATTGCCCCTAAATAGTCATTTTTATCTGGAGAGTATCATACCTGGGAACACCAGAAAGGGTCACTATGACTCTTCCCTTTGCTATTTTCCTCCTGTTAGCTTGCTCAGGCAGCTGTGGGACTACTAGAGGATGGGCTCCTGTCAGTGTCAAAGGTCTATGGGGAGGTTTCTCCTCTGCCTGTTTTGACTCCTCCTCTGAGCTAGTGGATCCATTGTCTTGTTCCTCCTCCTCACTATCCACACTATCTATTTCCACCTCAATATAATGAATCTCTCCCTTGCCCATGCACCGGTGTCCTGGGACCCAAGGGTCTTTGCAGTTGAATCAAAGCTTCTTCCTCATAAGATCTCACCTAGTCTCATCATCCAACTTCTCCTTGCCTTTCCATTCTCTCTGGAATGGCTTCCTGTCTCAATCCTTCTGGGGTACGAAGGGTTTGGAAAAGGTTTTAGTATTTGGCACTGAGTTTGCCAAATCTTGAGTGTGAAAGATGGCATCCTGCAAGGTGGGAGGCCTGTATGCCTTCACCCATCCTCTCAAAGGCTCGGTAAGTCCCTCTGTGAATAGCATGATCATCCTAGGCTCTGATACATCTATCATTTCCATGGCTACTTGTTGAAACTCCATGATGAATGCCTCTTCTATGCCAGTTTGTCTCAACTAGGATAGATCCCTGAAGTGGATCTCGAGATCCCTCCTGTCAAACCTGTCCATGAGCCTCTCTGTGAACTCCCTATAGGAAGTGATGCGAATGTGACCCAATGTCACCAATCCATGATACCACCACTCATGTGCCTCACCCTCCAAGTGTAAGGTCGTGAAACTGATGACCTCTATCTCGGTCATCTGGTTGAGATTGTAGTATGTGTCTAGCTTCTGTGCCCAAGCTATGGCAGTGCATTTGGACGATCCTTCGAAAGAAGGTATGGTGAGTTTACCAACTTTTCATATGAAATCCATGTTATTCCCCTACTGTTGTTCCAGTCCTCCTCTCTATAGCTCTCTGGGATGGTTCCTAAGTCTAAGTCCATAGTACTCAACTAGGGTGATGTCTTGATGGAAGTCATGACCCAATGCTACATACTCCCTCCTATAATCTACAATGTCCTCTGCATGAGTGGGGGGGCTCTGTGCTATCGGTGGAAGTGCTACTACCGGGGGTGCCCTCTGGAAACTGGGAAACAAGGGTCTAGGAATCCTACTCACAAAGGTGTATGTGTGAGAGGGTGACTGGGGTCTACTGCCTACTCTTGAGTTCCCTTGTGTTGCATGTGGGACTTGTGTGTCTGGGGTGCCCACTCTAGCCAATCTATCAACCACCTATGCCAAGGACTGAGACATGGTTCATTGACTAGCTAACATATCATTGATAACCTGCATGAAATCTATCTATGGATCTATGGGGGCCTTTTCATTTCCCTCTGGTTGCTCATATCTGTCTTCTAGCATCCTCTCTGCCTCATGCTCTACCCTTCTCTCTGCTTCTCTGTGTGCCTCTTCCTCTTCCTCTGAGCTAGGAGGAAAAGGGGGAAAGTCAAGCCTATGCCTTCTTTCCTTATGCCTGATGTAAGTGACATATTCATCACCTACGTGTTCACATCCCTATGAGTCTTCTACTGCACTCATTGTCTTTAGTCACAGGCTAGAAGGACTAAAGATTTGATACAACTATAATGTTCCTAACTTGGCTAGTCTAGGAAATGTTGTTAATGTGTATTGTTTACAACATATAAATAATCATACAAATAATAAATGCGACAAAGGACTGCAAAGTTTGTATTCTGATATCTCTACGGATTACAATAGGTCAAATGCGACAGAATAAAATAACAACACTCGGCTAGATCAGAAGACAAAAGGATCTTAGCCGGAATACAATTAAGAAACTAAAAGATAATACCCAAAATATGTGAGTGTTGTGGAATCAATGGGTGCGTTGGGAATATGGAAACTCTGACGATAACTGCTGGAAGTCTGGAAAGTTTGCACTGAGAGCTATACTTCTTGGAATGGCCTAGAAATTGTCCCAAATGATGTACCCTACTCTAGTCCTCAGTGCTGGTATTTGTCGGACCCCTCTACTGATGAGTCTAGACCCTGGATGGATACCCCTAGGGGAATGTGCCCCTCTTCTTCTTGCAAAATTCATCCTAGTGATTCCACCATCAAAATCGGATGAGATATGTCTCAAAAATACCACCTTGGTCTATTGGGAAATGGGTTGAAAGGGTTTCCCTAAATCTGGTCTAATGCTCACTCTGGAACCCCAAATGTGCTTTCCAAAAGTGTCGCACGTCCAATTCTGGAAAATGTGTACCAGATGATTCCTCCATTGGAATATGATGAGGATCCAAGAAAAAGATGCACCTTGCCCTCCTCTCAAATGGATTGGAGGGAAATCTTAGAATTCCCCCTAGATGGGGTAAGTCGACCTAAACCCCCCTCAGAAGTTGTGCCCTCTTTTTGGATGAATGCACCCTTTCTGTTGAACACTATGTAACTGCTACTGAAGAATGATGGAATACCTTAATGATCTTCCTGGTGACTAGGGTGTGTCTCTCAACACCAAAATCATCCAACTGGTGTCTTCCTCCTGGAATCCACTGAACTATCTCTCCTGAGATGTGTCTCTCTTCTCAATGACAAGTCATAATATGCATAATAATGAATTAGGTTGCTGACACTTCCTTTATATCTTTCCAAAACCCTAAATCACTGTTGAAGCCCTAATTCATTGTTGAATTCCAAAACCCTAAATCACTGCCGAAACCCTAATTCACTGTTGACTTCTATTTTTAGCTCATAATTACTTAAAAGCGCTTTTAGCCCTTTTTAGCTCAATGCCACTTTCCAAATATAACACCTGTGATTGGAGTGACCTCTAGTAACCCTTCTTACCCCTTTTCTGGCGTTGGATATAGTCTAAAGGGGCAGTTTAGACCATTAAGCCTCCTCTCTGGAGCTCCTATTTGGAAAGGGACATTACAGACTTACTACTACATCAAGACCAGGCTAGTGGGATGGATGTTGTTGTTGTTTATAGATGGGTTGTACTGAAGAAAATATGGGCCCTCTGGGGCCAAGCTCAAGTCATTTGGATCTCAGCACTTCATGTCTAGGACATGTGTGCCTCGAGACATGATATCCTTAGGTATCCTTGGGATAGGGGATAAAAGAGTGGATAGTTGGAAGGAAAATGTCCTTCTACCACATAGATGAACTTGGCATTCCTGCTAAGGTGAATTCAAAGGGGTCAACGAGACTTAGACGTTTCAGTCAATCCTACCGCGATTCTCTTTTGGATTCACATCCCATAACTTTCTATCAATTGCACCGAGATAAATCAAATACTATATGGATATAGAAGTTTACAGGAGCAAAAGAACATCTTGAATAATTGTTCAAATAATGAAAGACTTAACCATAAACACAGACATTCATCATCGCACCCAATATATATACACAAAGTATGATAATACTTATCATAAATGGCTAATGTGAAGCGAATGTTGAAAGGGGTGTATGTTTCCTCCCAACCATAGGCATAGTCACTCCTGATGGATTTACCACTGGCCACCCCTGATCTAGACCATGATTCTCTGAGAGAGATTCTTTCTCTTTTCTCCATGACAGTTAATGGCGAAGGTTACTCTCCTCCTCCCACAGGAAATTCAAAACTAGTTTTCTCTACTCTAAGAAAGTAGGTTTGCACAAGTACTTCCTCAACAACTCATCAGCCTCATTTATCAACTTGTATCCAAACCTTTCCCATGGCTTCTTTCAACCAAAAATGAGCTTACTGCTCAACATTTTTCTCTCAACTCCAGAGTCAAAGTGTGCTCTCTTCTCTTCTCGGGAGAGTGTTTTTTTTCTACTTTGCTATCTTTCAAATCGGTCTCTATCCCTGAATTACCTCCTTTATTTCGTTCCTCAACAAGGTTGCATGGGTCTAAATCCCAATTTGTGGTCAAGACTGGAAACCTTACAAATGGGTACCCTGCCCCATCTCCTCATTAACACTTGAGGATGGCCTTCCAACTACCAGCCTGACTGGTAATTCATTTATTGGTTAGAGGAATGTTGAGAAATTACACCTAGTAGGTATTGGTCTAGTGAGAATCATCTCAACCATTCTTGGTTTCCCCTCACCATCTCTCTCATAGTATCCATGGTCTATCTTGGCAAACTTCCCCCTTTCAACAATTTTGCAACACATATCAAATTTCTATTAATAACAAAAATTTCATACATTGACCCTTTTATACAAAGGTTCATCAAATCAAACTTTAACACATATTTACTCTGCCATAGTCTCTTGGTCAGTTATAGTTATATTGACGTCGACGCCCTCTCCCTACACAACTCGCAGGTTGGAAGGTCAACGTCAGCACAGAATCTTTCCTTCTTCCTCGACCCAAGAACTATAATGCTCTTCTATTTCCCTATCGGGAAATCTGCACCCACAATAATCCTCGTAGGATCCCCCTTTTTACAATCGGGAGATCAGACTTCGCGACTTCGCGAGGTCAGTGGTCTAGTGGTGGACTCTTAAATCCCCAAAACCTAACAACTAGTCAACGCTGACCTTTCCCTCTCCTATCGGGGTTTCCCCTATCGGGAATTCGGCTCTCGTGATGTCAAGGAACTTGCTTCCCCAACTCCCGAATCCCGATACAACGAAACTCTGACACATGCGCGAGTTCTAACATTTCAACGATCCTTCATTCCATCGGCATTTCGAAGTTCACAATATCACGAATCCTAATGCATATGTTTCGAGGCTTCTCGTCGCGAAACTCTGAAATAGAGCGCCACATGTCCGCCTCACCGACTCCTGTTTCCCCACACTGTTCTCTTAGTCGTCATGATATCGCATTTCGTGACTTTACGGTTCTTTTTACAACGTTCGCGGGACTTCCACCCATGAAACTCCGATAGGCGATTCCATGTGTAGATCATACGGCCCTTATGGCTTGGATCAACGGTCCTGCCCCTCCTGAGATTTTAACCTCTCGAGAATACCTACAGTATCTCCCCTTCTTCTCTGTGAGATCTAATGACTCACAGGACTTCACGAATTCTCCTCAAGGGATTTCGACCATCCATTCTTCCTTGGCGATTTAGGCGAATGACCAAGTGTTCCTCCGCGGAACTCGTCCACCTGTGGTGCAAACTTGTGGTGCTTCTTACAAACTTCCAGTCGCAGCCTCCCTGCACTGTCCTTCAACAATTTTGAAGGCCTTGTCCTTCCTAAGCTTTCTTATGGCTCTGAGCCTTAGAAAAAAAACTCTTGTGCTCGCTCCTTGCGGCAACTTTCAGACACTTCCAAGTGATGAAATTATCTCGACTATGCGCACACCTGCAGTAGCAATCTCAAAATACTTCACTTGTCCTGCACATTCCTTGCACGGCTCCTATGCCTACCTGTATTTCTGAATGAACGATAACAAAATTTACCCTGTTTCCCTCTTGCGCTCTAAAAACTGTCTAATCTAGAATTAAATTCTATCTACCTGCATTAACTACTATAAATGCCTTCTATCTACTAAGGATGAGAGCAATCCGCTCAAGGTACGTTCATATTATACAAGTGCACCCTTTCTTAATGACTTCATTTAAGATTGTGCATCAACCTCAAGGTAATTTCAAAATTTGTGTTGGCTTGTCCAACTGTCCTTTGTTTCCACGCTGGCCCGCTTGATGTTGGCAATGCTCCTGCATCATAGTCTCTGGCTTGAAAATTTTCATGGGCTCCTGTCCATGAGATCGTGCATGGTCTGTCCATGCTTCTGGATCTCTACTTTGCTCTCCCAACTAGCATCTTCAACTGGATGGTTTTTCCATTTGACTAAATACTCAAAGTATTCTTTCCGCCTGGTCTTTTTGCTTACTCTTTTGTCCAGTATGCACTCCATCTGCAGCTTTTAGGCAATTGGCATTTGCTTTGTCCATGAGATCAATGGCTTCTCATCTCCAGTCCCTATTTCCTCAGCTTCATATGGGTACAAATATGAGATATTGAATATCGGAGAAATTTCGATCCCATTGGGTAATTCAATCTCATAAGCATTCATCCCAAACTTCGTCAAGACCCCACATGGCCCGATTTTCTTCATCTTCAGCTTATTATATGTTCCTCTTGGGAACCTTTCTTTTCTCAAATATGCTAGAATCAAGTCACCAACCTGAAACTGAAGTTGTCTTCTATGTTGATCTTCTCTATGCTTGTACTCCTAGCTTGAATTATGTAGTCGCTCCTTCACCTAACTGTGAAGTTCCTTCATCGCCTCGGTGAATTCTTCTGCACTAGCGCTCCTAGTCACAGTCTATTATGAATCTCTCAGTTCATAAATTCCTCTCAGCTACATGCCATAGACAACCTGAAATGGACTTTGCCTTGTGCTTCTGTTAACTGAGTCGTTATAAGAAAACTCTGCCTGTGGTAATATGTTGTCCCACTGGCTATGGTGTTCTGTGACCAAGCTCCTCAGCAAGTCTCCCAGACTTCTGTTCACCACTTCTGTCTGTCCATCTGTCTGAGGATGATATGCTGAACTAAACAACAAGTTAGTTCCCAACTTCTTCCATAAGGTCCTCCAAAAATTCCTTATGAACTTTGTATCTCGATCTGAAACTATACTCCTTTGTAACCCATGAAGTTGAATGACCTCCTTGAAAAACAGATTTGCAATGTGAGTTGCGTCACTGGTTTTCTGACATGGAATGAAGTGTGCCATTTTTGAAAACCTATCTACCACCACAAATATTAAATCAAAACCTCTTTGTTTTCTTGGAAACCATAATACAAAATCCATGCTAATTGCATCCCACGACCTTTCTGGTATGGGTAGTGGTTGATAGAACCCTGCATTCTGCTTCCTTCCCTTCAAATGCTGGAAAATTCTGCATCTGTCCATGAATCTCCTGACATCTTCTCACATTCCCAGCCAAAAGTATGACTCATTCAACTTTGTGAATGTCTTTTCATGACCAAAGTGCCCTGCCAATCCTCCACTATGTTTCTCCTTCAGCAAGTTCTCTCTCATGGAGCATTTCGGAATATACAGTTGATTTCCTTTAAACAGTAATCCTTCTTGGATCATATAGTCTTTCCAAGGGCTTCTATCTCTGAGAACTGGATTCTCAGTTGCTTCATACGCTTCCTTGAAATCCTGATCATCTGTGTACATGCCCCTAAGATCATCAAAACCCAATGTTTGACTCAAATCTCCTGCAACAACAAACACTTTCTCCTCAAAGCATCATCAACTTTATTAGAAGTACCAGAAATATGTTTAATCACAAAAGTGAAATTTTGCATATACTCAACCCATTTGACATGTCTCTTATTCAACTTTTCCTATTGAGTCACAAACTGCAATGCATGATTATCACTATATAAGAAAAAATCTTTCGGGATCAAGTAATTCTTCCATTTCTTCAATGCCTTGATGATAGCATAAAACTCCTTATCATATGTGGAGTATTTCACCTTCACTTCATTCAGCTTCTTGCTTAAATATGCTATTGGCCTGTCCTCTTGACTCAAGACTGCCCCGATTGCAAACCCACTTGCATCGTATTTCACTTGAAATGTCTTTCGAAAATCCGGCAACACCAAAACTGGTTGTTCCGTAATCTTCCTCTTCAATAGATTGAAACTCTTCTCATCTTCCTTAGTCCAATGAAAAGACTTGTGTCTTTTCTTCATGGTGTCCATCATCACTGCGCTAATTCCACTAAAATTCTTGATGAAATTTCAGTAGAAACTAGCCAATCCGTGAAAACTTCTCACCTCAATGATATTCTTCAGTGATGGCCAATTCTTAATTACCTCCACCTTATCTGGATCCATCCTCAAATCATCTGCAGAAATAATAAACCCCAAATAAATGAGCTCTATCTTCATGAATGAGGATTTCCTCATGTTTATCAATAGCTTCTCTTGTTGTAGTTTCTACATCACTGTAGCCAAATGCTTCAAGTGTTCTGCCACTGATTTACTGTAAATCAATATGTCATCCAAATACACAATGAATTTTTTTTCGATGAACTCCTTCAGGACTTCGTTCATCAACATCATGAAGGTACTTGGTGCATTTGTTAAGAAAAACGACATAACAAGCCATTCATACAACCCTTCATTTGTTTTGAATGTTGTCTTCCATTCATCACCTTCTCTCATGCGAATCTGGTGATAACCGCTTTTCAAATCAATCTTTGAAAAGTATTTTGCTCCACTCAAGCAATCCATCAGATCATCCATCCTCGGCAATGGAAATTTGTACCTGATGGTTATCTTGTTAATCGCTCTTGATTCAGTACACATCCTCCAGCCTCCGTCTTTCTTTAGACTGAGTACTAATGGAAAAACACATGGACTCAAGCTTTCCCTGACCAAACCTTTGTGTCCAACAACTCCTGGACTCGCCTTTTAACTTCTTCATTCTCTTATGGCATCAATCTATACATGGCTTTATTTGGAAAACTAGCTCCTGGTATGAGATCGATATGATGACTCACACTTCTAATTGGTGGCAACGAATGAGGTAATTCATCCACTACTATATCAGTGAACTCTTCCAGCAGTTCCTGAATTTCTTCTGGTAAATCATCCACTCTTGTGCTGGTCAAAAAAATCTTCGGTTTCCTGACCACAAAGAATTGTGGATCCTCTTTCTTCTTAACCTCTGTAAGAAGTTCCTTCCCACTCATGAGAAGTATTGTGTTTCTCACTTTCAGTTTTATCTCCTTATCTTTAATTGGAAGCAACATGTGTGTCCTCCCATTCTTCTCTGGGGTATATGTGTTCATTCTCCCATCATGAATCACATTCCTGTCATATTTCCATGGTCTACCCAGCAATAGATGACAAACATTCATAGGAATGACATCACATAATATCTTATCATTATATCCTCCTATCTTGAATTCAACTAAACATTGTTTAGTGACAGTTACCTGATGTCCTTTTTGTAGCCACAAAAATTTGTACGAGCTTGGATGATCAATCGTCTCCAGCTCTAGATTATCTACCATCTCGGTTGAAATGAGATTATCCATGCTACCACTGTCTACAATGACCTTGCATACCCTATCCTTGGTTTTGAAAGAAGTCCTGAAAAGTCTCATCCTTTGGACTGAACTATCCACCTCCTTCTCTAATGTCAAAAGGACTTTTCGCATCATCAGCGATCTTCCACCTTCAACGTCTTCTACCTCAACATCCCACCTTTGTGCTTCGGTGATGTGATCTTCTCCAATCTCCTTCTTTTTATCTGGACACTCATAAGACTTGTGTCCATTCTTTCCACATGTGAAGCATGTGATTACTCCACCTCTTCCTCTTCCCCTACCTCTGGTACGAGGAAAAGTGTTATTATCAGCGTAATCTCCTCTCTGCTCAGTATGTTTTCCTCTTTGTTCAATATATTGCCCTTGTTGTGAACTTCCACCTCTCTCTGTTCGAGTCTGAGGTTTCTTCCAGTCTTCCTTGGGCTTTTGATATTTGTTCTGGGCAATTGATTTACCTCTGGGTTGAATTCTGCCTCGCCCTCTCTAACTCTACTTTTGGCTCAGCTTCTCTTCTGCTTTCAGAGCCATCTGATAAGCATCTTCTACCATTCGGATGGTTACCATGCTCATCTCGTCCTGAATATCATATCTCAAGCCATTCATGTACCTGGAAACCTTTTCATCGTCGCTCTCCTGATGACCTGCCTTGATGTTCAGTTTATAGAATTCCTCAGTGTATTCCTTCATTGTCATCAGCTTCTGTCTCAGGTTCTGCATCCTCCTGAACAGAGTAATTTGATAATCTCTAGGGATGAATTTCACCTTCATCTTCACGATCATTCTGTCCCATCTTTTGATCTTCTGCTTGCCCTTGCAGCATCTGTTAGCTTGTAGTTCATCCCACCACAATGCTGCATGTCCTTTCAGTCTTGTGACAACATGCTTGACCTTCTTGTCCTCTTCGATGTCTTCATAGTCAAAGTATGTGTCTAGAGCTCTAATCCAGTCTAGAAACTCCTCTGCATCCAAGTTTTCCTCATAAACTAGAATGTCCATCTTCGCTCTTGCACCCATCCTTGAAATAGCTCTGATTAAACGCTTGTTTGATGCATCTTCAGCTGCAACTTCTTCTTCATGTTCAACCTCAATCTCTCTTTCGAAATCACTGAGATCCCCAGCAATCACTGTGTGTCTTTGTGCTAACTCCATGTCTTCGAGTCTAGCTCATAGATCACACATCTCTCTCTCCATAGCTGGATCTGTCATCTACCTGCCCCTTCTCCTCGACATTTCCCTATCCTCTGGATCGGGTGATAGCCTGTCCCTTCTCCTTGGCGGCATGGCGAATTTTCTTCTTCTCTGCTACAGAAAGAAAAGAACCTTTCTGCGCTTTGATACCACTTGACGCCGATGCCCTCTCCCTACACAACCCACAGGTTGGAAGGCACACATCAACACAGGATCTTTCCTTCTTCCTCAGCTCGAAGAACTGTAACACTCTTCTATTTCCTTATCGGGAAATCTGGACCCATAGCAATCCTCATGGGATCCCCCTTTTTACAATCGGGAGATCAGACTTTGCGACTTCACGAGGTCAGTGGTCAAGCGGTGGACTCTTAAATCCCCGAAACCCAACAACTAGTCAACGCTGACCTTTCCCTCTCCTATCGGGGTTTCCCCTATCGCGAATTCAACTCTCATGATGTCAAAGAACTTTCTTCCCCGACTCCTGAATCCCAATACACATAAACTCTGACACATGCGTGAGTTCTGACTTTTCAAAGGTCCTTCATTCCATCAGCATTTTGGAGTTCGCAATATCGAGAATCCTAATGCATATGTTTCGGGGATTCTCACCGCAAAACTCCGAAATAGCGTGCCACCTGTCCACCTCGCTGACTCCTATGGCCCCACACTGTTCTCTTAGTCGTCAGGATATCATGTTTCACGAAATCACGGTTCCTTTTGCAACATTCATGGGACTTCCACCCACGAAACTCCGGTAGGCGATTCCACGTGTAGATCCTATGACCCTTATGGCTCGGATCAACGGTTCTGCCCCTCCTGAGCTTTTAACCTCTCGGGAATACCTCCAGTATCTCCCCTTCTTCTCTGTGAGATCTAATGACTCACGAGACTTCGCGAATTCTCCTCAAGGGATTCTGACCGTCCGTTCTTCCTTGGTGATTTTGGCGAATGACCAAGTGTTCCTCCGTGGAACTCGTCCACCTGCGGTGAAAACTTGTGGGGATTCTTACAAACTTCCAGTCACAGCCTCCCTACGTTGTCCTTCAACAATTTCGAAGGCCTTGTCCCTCCTAAGCTTTCTTATGGCTCTGAGACTTAGAAAAAAAACTCTTGTGCGTGCTCCTTGTGGAAACTTTCAGACACTTCCAAGTGCTGAATTTCTCTCGACTCTGTGCACACCTGCAGCAACAGTCTCAAAATACTTCACTCAGGTTCGCACCCATGAAACTTCACTTGGCCTACGCACTCCTTGCATGGCTCCTGTGCCTTCCTGCACTTCTGAATGAATGAGAACAAAAGTTACCCTATCTGAACCCCTTGTCAACGCACTCCTTGCGGACACTTCGACTGCACTCCTTGCGGGAATTCTTATTCAGATAGAGAAACAATTGAAACTCATTCCTACTTCCTCTTAGACTTCAAACTCAAACATGAAATCATATACATAGCATATAAAGAAAATGTATAACAGGAAGAAAACATTCATGAGCATATCATTCAGCATCAATACACAGAGAACAAACACAAAACCATGAATTTGAATCAACCTCTTTCTATTAATTCAAATTTCTGTACATGGGTGTTCTTACACAACTCTCTGCTTCTCTTCTGTGCTCTTCATACACAAATGCTCATAATAATGTTACAATATACAATGAGGGTGTCTATATCCCGTTTCCCTCTTGTGCTCTAAAAACTGTCTAATCTAGAATTAAATTCTATCTACCTGCATTAACTACTATAAATTCCTTCTATCTACTAAGGACGAGAGCAATCTGCTCAAGGTCCGTTCATATTATACAAGTGCGCCCTTTCTTAATGACTTCATTTAAGATTGTGCATCAACTTCAAGGTAATTTCAAAATTTCTGCTGGCTTGTCCAGCTGTCCTTTGTTTCCGTGCTAGCCCGCTTGGTGTTGGTGATCCTCCTGCATCATATATTTACAAACTAGGGGAAACATGGGTATTACAAAGGATTGTAGAAAAATTGTATCATGAAAACTCCATATGCACTTGTTTAATTTGGGGCCAACATGGGTATTACAGAGGATTGTAGAAAAATTGTATCATGAAAACTCCATATGCACTTGCTTAATTTTGTTAAGCGAATCATGTGTATATGACTTTATATATGAACAAAGGATTGTAAGTTTTCATATGCACTTGTTTAATTTTTTCAAGAGAATCATGTGTATCTGTATATGACTTTATATATGAACAGAGGATTGTAGAAAAATTGTGTCATGAAAACTCCATATGCACTTGTCTAATAACATAAATTTCATACATTGACCCTTTTACACAAAGGTTCATCAAATCAAACATTCACACATATTTAGTTTGCCATAGTCTCTTGGTCAGTTATAGTTATATTTACAAACTGGGGGAAACATGAGTATTATAGAGGATTGTAGAAAAATTGTATCATGAAAACTCCATATGCACTTGTTTAATTTGGGGGAAACATGGGTATTATAGAGGATTGTAGAAAATTTGTATCATGAAAACTCCATATGCACCTGTTTAATTTTGTTAAGACAATCATGTGTATATGACTTTATATATGAACAAAGGATTGTAAGTTTTCATATGCAATTGTTTAATTTTGTCAAGAGAATCATGTGTATATGTATATGACTTTATATATGAATAGAGGATTGTAGAAAAATTGTGTCATGAAAACTCCATATGCACTTGTCTAATTTTGTCAAGAGAGTGATGTGTATATGACTTAATTTTGTCAAGAGAGTGATGTATATATGACTTTATATATGACTAATGAACTCTGATTATTTTTCAAAATGTTGAAGTGCATAATAATTTGTTAGATAGAAAGGGTATTTTTTGAATGATGATATATGAGATGATATATATTGTATCATGAAAACTCCATATGCACTTGTTTAATTTTGTTAAGAGAATCATTTGTATATGACTTTATATATGAATAGAGGATTGTAAGTTTTCATATGCACTTGTTTAATTTTGTCAAGAGAATCATGTGTATGTGTATATGACTTTATATATGAACAAAGGATTGTAGAAAAATTGTGTCATGAAAACTCCATATGCACTTGTCTAATTTTGTCAAGAGAGTGATGTGTATATGACTTAATTTTGTCATGAGAGTGATGTGTATATGACTTTATATATGACTAATGAGGTTTGATTATTTTTCAAATATGTTGAAGTGCATAATAATTTGTTAGATAGAGAGGGTATTTTTTGAATGATGGTCTATGAGATGATATCTATTGTATCATGAAAACTCCATATTCACTTGTTTAATTTTGTTTAGAGAATCATGTGTATATGACTTTATATATGAATAGAGGGTTGTAAGTTTTCATATGCACTTGTTTAATTTTGTCAAGAGAATCATGTGTATGTGTATATGACTTTATATATGAACAAAGGATTGTAGAAAAATTGTGTCATGCAAACTCTATATGCACTTGTCTAATTTTGTCAAGAGAGTGATGTGTATATGACTTTATATATGACTAATGAAGTTTGATCATTTTTCAACATAGTGATGTGTATATGACTTAATTTTGTCAAGAGAGTGATGTGTATACTTTATATATGACTAATGAAGTTTGATTATTTTTCAAATATGTTGAAATGCATAGTAACTTGTTAGATAGAGAGGGTATTTTTTGAATGATGGTTTATGAGATGATATCTATTGTATCATGAAAACTCCATATGCACTTGTTTAATTTTGTCAAGAGAATCATGTGTATGTGTATATGACTTTATATATGAACAGAGGATTGTAGAAAAATTGTGTCATGCAAACTCCATATGCACTTGTCTAATTTTGTCAAGAGAGTGATGTGTATATGACTTAATTTTGTCAAGAGAGTGATGTGTATATAAGAGAGTGATGTGTATATGACTTTCTATATGACTAATGAAGTTTGATTATTTTTCAAATATGTTGAAATATGTTGAAGTGCATAATAATTTGTTAGATAGAGAGTGATGTGTATATGAATTTATATAGGACTATTGAAGTTTGATTATTTTTCAAATATGTTGAAGTGCATAATATAATATGAATAGAGGATTGTAGAAAAATTATGTCATGCAAACTCCATATGCACTTATCTAATTTTGTCAAGAGAGTGATGTGTATATGACTTAATTTTGTCAAGAGAGTGATGTGTATATGACTTAACTTTGTCAAGTGCATAATAATATATGAACAGAGGGTAGAAAAATTGTGTCATGCAAACTCCATATGCACTTGTCTAATTTTTTCAAGAGAGTGATGTGTATATGACTTAATTTTGTCAAGTGCATAATAATATATGAACAGAGGATTGTAGAAAAATTGTGTCATGCAAACTCCATATGCACTTGTTTAATTTTGTCAAGAGAGTGATGTGTATATGACTTAATTTTTTCAAGAGAGTGATGTGTATATGACTTTATATATGACTAATGAAGTTTGATTATTTTTCAAATATGTTGAAGTGAATAATAATTTGTTAGATAGAGAGGGTATTTTTTGAATGATGGTCTATGAGATGATATCTCATCATATTAAGAATGATTATATGAATTTTTCCGTTAGAAGCATAATATTTGTATGGTGATGTATATTTCTATGATCCACGTGTTATAGTTGTGTATGTGAATCTGGGTGATATAGTTGTGTGAATATGGGTGAATCCTTCTGCAACGTGAGGGGTTTAGTGATGTGTATATGACTTAATTTTGTCAAGAGAGTGATGTGTATATAACTTAATTTTGTCAAGAGATTGATGTGTATATGACTAATGAAGTTTGATTATTTTTCAAATATGTTGAAGTGCATAATAATTTGTTAGATAGAGAGGGTATTTTTTGAATGATGGTCTATGAGATGATATCTCATCACATTAAGAATGATTATATGAATTTTTCTATTAGAAGCATAATATTTGTATGGTGATCTATATTTGTATGATTCACATGTTATAGTTGTGTATGTGAATCTGGGTGATATAGTTGTGTGAATCTGGGTGAATCCTTCTGCAACGTGAGGGGTTTAGTGATGTGTATATGACTTAATTTTGTCAAGAGAATGATGTGTATATGACTAATGAAGTTTGATTCTTTTCAAATATGTTGAAGTGCATAATAATTTGTTACATAGAGAGGGTATTTTTTGAATGATGGTCTATGAGATGATATCTCATCATATTAAGAATGATTATATGAATTTTTCCATTAGAAGCACAATATTTGTATGGTGATGTATATTTCTATGATCCGCGTGTTATAGTTGTGTATGTGAATCTGGGTGATATAGTTGTGTGAATCTGGGTGAATCCTTCTGCAACGTGAGGGGTTTAGTGATGTGTATATGACTTAATTTTGTCAAGAGAGTGATGTGTATATGACTAATGAAGTTTGATTATTTTTCAAATATGTTATATAGAGAGGGTATTTTTTGAATGATGGTCTATGAGATGATATCTATTCATATTAAGAATGATTATATGAATTTGTCCATTAGAAGCTTAATATTTGTATGGTGATCTATATTTCTATGATCCACATGTTATAGTTGTGTATATGAATCTGGGTGGTGATGTATATTTCTATGATCCACGTTTTATAGTTGTGTATGTGAATCTGGGTGAATCCTTCTGCAACATGAGGGGTAACAAACCTCGTGACCACAAAAAAATATTTACAACAATGCAACATGTCCTTCACATGGTGACAATACCAAATGACTTTTGATCTAAACCTTTCACATCCTTCACGTTTTCCCTTACAAGCTATAACTATCCTTATTCAATTGTCTATATAAAGAATTTATTTAGCTTTCACTGCTTCAATGTGGGATAAAAGATAGCACGAAATGGAAAAATAAAATAAAAAGCATACACCTTTGGCAACATTTATCCCATGCATGGATTTTGATGGGATTTATTCATTTCTTAACCACAGAACAATTGTTAATGATGCTTCAAACATATAATTTAGACTTTGCAATACTTGGAAATTTTTCAAAAAAATAAAAATACTTTCATCTTAACAACATCGAAAAAGAATGCAAACTCCAATGCGTCATCGATGCTTTGAGTATGGAATTATTTCTCATATATCACACATCGAATATAAAAACTTTGCACCTTTCAATATTATGGTCACTTCTTTTGAAAGCATTAATCATATGTTTTGCTTTATGTCCATAAAGCAACGGATGATATGAGGAAATAGCGGTCCACTGACACATGTACCATATGTAAAACAAACGAAGGTGTTAGGACCACATATTGTACCCTTTTTGCCCATATTTTTTGCCATTGTTATACCCTTCATCACCTGTATTTAGACTTATATTATCATTCCACTTGATCATTCCAAGGTACATAACGTCCTTTCTCATTACTACACGTTTAATTTGTTTTGCATGATATTTTACATCACTCTTGTACTTAACCATTGATTAGAAGTGCATAAGTGTCTATATCTGCAAAATAGTATTCAAGACCGATGCTGAAACACAGAACTGTCCAAGTGGATGCTGAAACACGGAAGCTGCTACACAGTCCGAGGATGCACATGCTGAAACACGGAGCTGCTACACAGTC